>MQUG01003805.1:0-10708 GCA_007213375.1 Steinernema feltiae | reverse complement strand
GGTGAAACGTAACATTTACTTGGAGATGATTGATAACTGAAAATGAACTGATTTTACAAATCAAGTTTGCAAATGACGGATGTCATGCTCAGCGACGACAAGTTTTAAAATTGATATTATGCACATTTAGCAGATTTGTCAACAATTCTGAATTTTAGGGACGTCTCACAAAACTGAGAATTTATAAATCAAAATATTTTTTGCTCGAACAGACGGATGACTAGAAGTCTTAACTAGAATTTTGTTTTTTGAAAGTGTTTCGCAGTTACTTCAGAAATTTTGTATCAAGAATAAATTAACCGATCAATGCTTAATGCTTTGAGCTTAATGGCCATTTTTTCATAATTAGCAGATTAACAATTGGCTGATTTTTGTAAATTCTGCATTTTAACAAATTTCAATTAAATAATCTTGATTTTTGTAACAGAAACAGATTTCAGCTGACAGAGTTTTTGCTGTTGGGAACGACGGTAACGTTTAGAGAAAGCGCTTACTCTGCAAACTATGTTCTTCCTATTAGAGAAAAGAATTCATTTATTTTTTTGAAAACATCGACAACAATTTGAAGCACTCAGGAGAATCTCTGTTAGAAGTAATGTAACAACTAACATGCAAACAAAGCAAATCAAAGATTTTTTTTAATTTTTTGTGCTTGTCCAGCCAACCTTTGTAATGAAATTGGTGCCTAAAAATGAAATTATTATAACGTTATAATTACCAATTTTTGTAAATTTGGTTCGGAAACAAAACAAATCAGTCTTGCGAGCAAACGTTGATTGTTTATAGCCTACATTTTTAATGTTAAGGATAGTATATCAAAAAAGGAATTGTCTCAATTTTTGTGGATTTTATTTTGACAAGTTTACTTGTCGTTGGTGAACGAGTTTGCATTAGCCAACTTTTGATTGAAACAAAGTGTGAACTGGCACTATGATCATAAATGTAGCTAGCAACAAAACAACAATCAACAAGACCTAAAAAGAACATTTGTAATTAAATTTTTGGATACATTGATAACCCACATTAATCTGTATCAAACAAGTGTGAAATTTTACTTTATCTTGTCGTTTCTGTATTCACGTGAGCAACGAATAATCATTGGCTCATCAGTCAATATCTAATTATTGAAAATCACTTTGCAAATTGAAGCAGTCTCTTTTCTATTGATTTTCAGCAACATCAAAACTTTTTTTATTGATATATGCTGTGCACAAATAAACGAATTAGTGAGTTTTTAATTGATTGTATTTATTTGTTTTTGTAATTTAAACGTTTGACGCCTCAACCACGCGTTTCAACGTCAGCAAATCGAAAGCTCTTTAACGTAATATTTATACATTTAAGTAAGACCATTATTAATAAACCCGTAACCCATTTTTGATGGTTGAGTTGTAGATCCTAGTTCCATTTCTTTCCATTTTGTCAATACACCTTTCGATTGTGAATTTTCGCATATTAATCAAAATTTTGAACGTTCCATCCAACTCCATCTTCGCTAAAATGGAATAAATAGCCCGCGAATTTGAGAGTTTGGGTAGCCACAACATCTCATGGTCGGTAGAGCCCGTTGCTTGCACTTTTGCTTTTCGCTCTCAATCTTGTAAATGCGCTTCCAATTGATGCACTTTAAATTTTTGATCGCGACTCGTTTAAACCAAGTTAGCATTGCATCTTAGTATCTTGTTTTTGTCGCAATTAGAGATTAAAGTCCAAATAAACAAACATTTGTAGATGTGACATCTTGAACAATTTGATTTTCAATCAACAACGTTACAAAAGCGTTCGAAAGAAACGCGTTGTAAATTGATGTCCTTGGTGGCTTTCAATTTATTTTGTTTTGAAATCAGCTTAGCGAGACTTGAGTCAATTTTTAATATTTATTATAAAATTTGTTGACCAAATTAATGATTTTGACCAGATTTTGACCATTAATAACCAAAAATGATTTTTTTGTCAAATAAATATCGGAAAAAAATTATTTTAATTTTTGAAGAGCTTGTTCACGATCCATTTTAAGAGCATTTTTTAGTTTACTTTTATTTTATTTTTGAAACTGGCACTGGAAAATAATTGTTTAAAATCTTTAAAAATAATTAAATTTGATATCAATATTAATTAAAGCCATTTTTTGAGAAAATTTCTTTCTTCACCGGAGAAACCAATTGTGGGCTCTAGAACAACAATTTTAATTACCAAACGAAGCAAAATTTATTCGCGTACATTTAATTAACTCAAGAACTGTCAACCTCATCTTCGGTTTTTCCGTTTTCGTGTTTTGCGATTGGGAATTTCAATATTTCAACTCTTACAATTTAACAAAATATTTAAACTTAAAATAAAAGAATATATAGAACAATTCAATTTCAATTTTTGTTGCGCATTTGACGGCCCATTTTAAGAGTGTTTTTTAACATTGTTTTAGCAGGCAGGCGCATGCTAAAATTGACTAAAAATATTTCAAACGTTTTCTGTAATTTTTAATCGCATACATTTTAATTAACTCAAGAAAATGGAAGGAGTCAATTTTAATTTTTGTAGCGCATTTCATGACCCATTTTAAGAGCTCTTTTAATTGTTGAGACTGTCATGTGCATGCAAGAAATTGTAATTGTTTGCTTTATATTTTAAACGTTTACTGTGAATAAGTTTTCAAAATCAAACTATAAATTTTTGTTCGCTGCTCACAATCTCCCTACGAACGATCACCGATTTTTTAGAGAATTTCCACGGTCCATTTTAAAAGCATTTTTAATTTACATTTTTTTTAATCTGGCATGGGCAAGCAAAAATTAATTCACCCTTATCTTCGGTTTTTTCCGTTTTCCTGTCTGTGCTTGAGAATTTCAACAGTTCAATTCTTACGATTAAAAAATGTTAACTTAAAATAATAGAATATATAGAACAATTCAATTTTAATTTTTGTAGCGCATTTCACGATATATTTACATTTTTTCATATAGCGCATTTCACTACCCATTATGTTTTTTTAATTAACTTCAAGTATAACAGTTTGCAATTTTAAAAAATATTTTCAACATTTTTGTAACAATTGCCTCATGAACCGAATTTGAATTGATGGTGCTTGCAATGCTCCTACCAACGATCACCAATCGTACTCATCCATCTGTTAGGACCCAATCAAATCGCTCTTTTTCCAATCGATCCTGGCGCTCAATTTGTTGATGACAAACCGATTGTTGTTATTGGTCGTCGTCTCCGCGCCGAATCACCTTGCCGCCGTGTCGTTGTCGACGTCAGCGCCGAGAACGACTTTTAACAGTTGTGTGCCCAGTGGCGGGCGACAAAGAGAAATCGGGAAGTGCACGACGGAGACGATTTGTTGGGGCTATTAAACAAGGTGATTGCGTTTTATGAATGCCGACGACTTAGGCGCAGCCGCCGAAATCGCATTAGTTCTTTGATGGTGTAGACTACACAAATGAATGGAGTTTGAGCGCAAAAAGTTGTGTTCGGGGGGCACGCAATGAGCAGAGAATTTTTGTACTGAGCATCGTACGCAACAAATCGTGGTTCTAAGCAACTGGAACATCCCAAATCAGGTTTTTTTAATAAAATATTGTTTTATGCCAATTTCATAGAAAATAAAGCACAGAAATTTTCATAAAATCGTATGGTAGCATTTTTGTGGTTTGTAAGATTGATTTTTTGAGAACATGATTAAAGCTCATCGAGTTAAAATCATAAAATATATAACCATTCAGGCGTGCTGATGTGTCGTAAATACATTTGCGGCAATTTAAAATTTTATTTAAATTAAATATTTGTCGCCATTTGTCAACTTTTAAAGTTTACGATTTTTAAATTATTAATAATTTTTAAAACAGCAAATATTTCCACGATTTCCGTATTTTTTGGTTATTTATTGAATGGCCCTGAACAATGACCAAAATGCAATATTATTTTTAGTTTTACTGAAACAAATCCGGAGACAAATGAGCCATAAAGTTTTAAATTTTTGATGATGAAAATGAATCACAACGAAACATTTATTATTTGCAATTATTGTTAGTTAACTACAAACCAACAAAACAATTGAATTAATTGTAAATTAATTGATTTTTTTAAAACAGTTAAATGATCAAAATGATGCAATCTTTGATGTGTCAATTGTTAAAGCATGTGCGGCAATTTGAAATCTGTTAAATTTTATTTAAATTAAATATTTGTCGGCATTCGTCAACATCAATTTAAAGTTTAAAAACAGCGACAACTGTCACTTGTAATCGAAATATGTCCTCGATTTCCATTTTTTGAAGCCACAGTGGTTGTATATCCAAAATTTCGGTTTCTGAAATGAGTTGACTGAAACGAAATGTAGTTTAGGAAAACTTACGGTAGCGTTTTTTGAGTTGTGGTATGATCGATTTTACTACTTTGGTTGGATTCGAATTCATTCTAATTTAAATTAGTATTTTACTTTTAACATTTAAAAATGAATTTTAATTTATTTAATTATTGGTCTTGGGCGATGGATATTTCAATTTTTTGGTGTGGCTGAACGGCTGAACCGAGTGGCTGAACCACAACTAAACAATTGTTATTTGCAAATTAATGTTATTTAATTACTAGTCATCAAAAATTGAATTACATAGTGATTACATAGTGATTATTTAAATTAATTTTTTGTGGCCATTCTCCAACATCTTCTTCAAAGTTTACCATTTTAAAAAACAGTTTACTTCGATTTTATTTCGTATCGCTTATTTTTGGGGCTCTAGGAGGCTCTATAGCTCCATGACCCGTTTTATTTTGGGTTTTATTGAGATAATTCAACAACAAAAGGTTATTCTTTCAAATTCTGTCGTATTAAAAAGTCAGAGTGACCAAATTTCGACGCTTTCTCTCGATCAAATTCTCATGCTTTGAGCGTCAATCGACAAGTTTTTGTTAGCAAACGCTATGATTAATCCTACTCTAGCCATTCTCCGTAACTCTCTTTATCGTCTCTTTTATAGCCGCCTCAAATTTGCTGACCTTGCCGCCAATTATGATAGGAAACTTACTGTCTTCCATAATCATTTCTCTTGGTAGCGGAACATTTTTTAAAGTTCTCATTCAGGTTTCACACTTTTACACTAATTTCAAATGTACCATACTGACAAACCGTATCGATTGGATGCTGACATCGATAGTGCTGATTTTCAAAAAGGTCACATGACCGTCTTTCAAACGTTTTTTGATCAGATTCTGATCACAAATCGCCCCTTCGCCACCGTCATCGTCAACTGACGCATTTGTGTTGACAAAAGCTGTCACCTCGCTCTCGTTCCCGATCACTCATCGCTCAGCGTGTCTTACAACGAATATTTAGACTTACGGTGACGGCCACTTGCCCGATGAAGCTCCAGCTGTTCCCGATGGACTCGCAAAAGTGCAAACTGGAGATCGAGAGCTGTAAGTCGCCTTTTTTGTTGCTCTGCAAGAACACACACGTAGAATGCAGTAGTAGGTAGTCGCGTTCACCGCACGTTGTAGCTCGTGTTGTGAGCTGCTGCCGCTGCTGCCGATACAGACAGCGCATTTCGTGCGTAGAGAGAATGTTTTTCGTGTAGACTGAGAGTAGAGGTGCACCAGATTCCTTCCTTCTTACCTCTTTACCTCTCGGCGCATTTTCTGCGCCACCTACGATTGTTTCCTGCTTTCTACAGTATCCTCTGTGTTGTTTGTTGTATGTTCGGTTAAGAGGCGTTTCAGAATTTTCAGGTTTAAAGAAATGGAGTGACCAGGTTAGTTTCGGTGAATTACTTGAGTTTCAGGTGATTTAGAGATAAGTGCAAAGTTGTTTTTGAAGTTGATGAACATGCTTTGGATAAACAAGATCACTTCAAAACATTTTTAAAATTTTCATAAATTTTAAATAAATTGAAAAAAATTGAAAACCCTATTAAAAAATTAGAAAATTTTTAACTTAAAATCATACAAATAATTAAGATTGAAAAGTAAATTTAAAAATTGATTTCAGATAAATTTATCGGTAGTAATTTCAATCAAAAATCATTTAGTTAAAAATTGATTAAAATCGTTTCTCTGTTTTAAAAACCAAAAAAACGCATTTAAATTAGAGATTCATCGCCAAAAACAAGATTCAAAGTCAGTCATATCGCTGTGGGATCAGCTTCTCAACAGGACACAACTCCATTGAGGCAAAAAATAATTTAGAAACTGAATCTGAAACTGTAGCCCAATTGCTAAAAAATTAAATTCCAGTAAAGAACCGCAGGACAGAGCGATACAAAAATGACTTTGTTTGGTAAATTTCTTCCTAAGGTATTGATTGTTCACTTTCTGTGCTTTTATGAAAAATTCAAATTATTATGCACTTATATGCACAAAAGTTTATTTAAATTTAAAAAATTTTATTAAAATTTAAAAAAATTGGAAAAAAAATTAATCAATAAATATTTCCAGTTGTGTAAATTCCTATAGCAAATGCAACTCGCTTCAGGTTTTAAATTGAGGAAGCGCATTTAAAAAATTATTTTCAAAAATAAAATAAAAATACAGCAAAAATTGTTGTCGTTGTCCTCTTCCCAAAAATTTACACTTTGAATTGGAATTATTCATTTTTAATGCCCTGCATTCTTGAAAAACTCTTTTCTGGTATAAACCCGCACTTCTCATATCTTCTCTTTTTCACCGAAAAATCTTTTAAAATTAATTTTAAACAAATCATTTCTCAAAAATGCTAGAATACAATATTTTGACATGTTTGTATTAAAATTGTGTCCAATTTTTCAACTGATTAATTCATGCAAAAAGCTTTTAAAACCCGAAAAATTAAACTTTATATCAGCTATCGTTAGCAGTATTGAAATAAACGACTTGACTTTAGTGGAACCGAATTTTTGTCGTCCTTTTCACAAAAATTTACACTTGGAATTATTCATTTTTTATGCCCTGCATTCTTGAAAAATACCCTAATACCCTACATTCTTTTCTGGAATAAACCTGCACTCGAATGCAAAAAAAGAAACAAAAAGGAAAGACAATTTTATTTCTTTATTAATTAAGCGTTGCAGTTTGTTAGCAAAAATACCAATTTGAGTACGACGATATTAAGATTAATGTTGAAAAATAGGCTATAGAATAAAATTTAAATTTCCCGGATTCTATATAAAATTGCAAAAATAACGTAAAAATCGGCTTTCTCATCGTTCAATCTGAATCAATCAAACTCAAGCGTTTCTGAACTTTTGAATTGCACTAAAAACAAAGTTATGCGTACAGCTTACCGTTTCTCTAATACCGAATTTGCATTTTTCGCCATTTTCGACTCTACACGTTTCAAAAATTACGCCTTTTCAATCTATTTTTCACCATTAATATTCTGGTGACTTGCACTAAAAAGCGTGTTACTCAATTGTTTGTTTGTGACCGGAAAATTCGTTCTCAAAAATAAAAAAAAAACAAATTTTAAAGCATTGTCTATTTCAAAAAAAATCCACAGCTTATGTTTAACCTCCCACTCAGATGATTCTCGCTGTCTCACACTTTTTTCAATCAGACATCGCCCACCGCAAAAAAGACAAACGGTCCCACAGCGATTTGTTATACGAGCTGTTTCAAAGAACGCGCGCACGCTGGCAGATTATGCCCCGAGGGAGCGCGCGTGGGGCCGCAAAACAACAAGTTGATCGGCCGTCGCGTGTCAATCACGCTGCGAGCGCAAAAAATACGAAAAATCTGTTTTTTAGTTTTTGATTTTTGTGCCAAGATAAGGCGAGAAAACGAACGGACGAATGGAGACGAGGGACCGAGATTTACTACAAATGGGAGCGTTTCGGAGATGGTCGTGCATGCGGGTTGTGGTAGAGACACTCACGCCTCAGTGGTTACACACTTCGTGCTTGGATCGAACATGCTAATTGTGAGTGATTTTGTACTTGTAATACGTTCAGAATAGAGTGTAGAAGAGTAGAAGATAGAGTTATAGTTTAGTTTAAAAAAATAAGAAATGCCTTTAAAAAACAATTCTTCAAATTATTGAAGCGAGCGTCACATGACGTCACAAAAATACAATTATTTGATTGTTCATCTTTTTCTTTAAATTAAAGTTCAGTTAAAAGAATCAAACCAACTTAAAAAAATTAAAAAATAAATTTCAACTAATCATATAGTTAGAATATCCAGGCTTGGCTGATGAAGCCAAATAAAATAATGAATTACAATTTAAAATATTTATTTTAAAAAATTATCTTGATCTTGTTGTTCGATCTCACAATCTCGGATTCAGCAATCAGCAGAGCTGAATGCAACATAGCTGAGTCTTCAAAAATTACATCACAGTTATCTAGGTAGTATTGAATATTTAAGAACAAGTATTGAATGAGAAAATACAATTTCATCATTTTATTAAAACGAGAACGAGAAACGTGAAAAAAACATTTGATTTTTCTTTATGATACTTCAAAAATATTGAAGCTTGTTCCGATTGGCAGCTCATCAAAAATAGCGCTAAAATAACTAAAATAGCTTATATATAGTAAAAAATGTATAAAATTTTAAAGAATTAAAAAGAGTGTTTCAGGTTTGTTTTGTCAAGCATTTCAATCAGAAAAAAATTATTTTAAAAATTATCTTGATCTTTTTCTTAGAGCTCTTAATCTCGGATTAACTATCATCAGAGCTAATTGCTGAATCGCTGAATCTTCAAAAATTACATCACAGTTATCTAGGTAGTATTGAATATTTAAGAACAAGTATTGAATAAGAAAATCCAATTTTTTCGTTTTATTAAAACGCGAACGAGAATCGTGAAAAAACATTTGATTTTTCTTTATGATACTTCTAAAATATTAAATCTTGTTCCGATTGGCCGCTCACCAAAAATAGCGCTAAAATAACTAAAATAGCCGCAAAACAGTTTAAAAATTGACGCCATTTTTTATTTTAAAACATTAAAAAGTCTGTCCCGCTGCAAAAAAAATAAGAAAGTTTCGAAGTGAACTAAAAATCAATTTTATCGGTTTTATTTTTGACTTGTGAATTACATCTAGCTTTCAATTGATTTTTCGAGTTAAAAAAATTAATCTCCAACAAGGGATGTTTGGAAAAAATACAAAAAATTTCAAAAAATGTCTAATAAAATAACAGAACATCAAAAATCCAATGATTCCTTTGAATTAAATCGAGAAAGATCAAAGATCAAATTTTTTCTAGATCCTAGAGTAGCCCCCTGGTTTCTGTAACCGTTTGCTGTGCCCACTTACTCTACAATAACCGATTTCAGATGGCTACAGTGTCCTCGACATCATTTACATTTTCAACGGTTCAAAAGCGATTTCGCGCTCCGAGTTTGAACTTCCGCAGTTTGTGCTCTACGATGTCCGCATCAACTCAAAAATCGAGAGTCTCAGTTCAGGTATGGTCTACCGTACTCGTGTTAATCAACTGTAGTACCGTAACAGGCAAATATTCGCGCCTGGGCGTCGTGTTCCTCTTCAGGCGCAACATTGGCTTCTACATCATCCAAATCTATCTCCCCTCGATTCTTATTGTCGTCATTTCATGGGTTTCCTTCTGGTTATCGCGAGACGCGACTCCAGCTCGCGTCGCTCTTGGAGTCACCACTGTGTTGACCATGACCACGCTGATGACCACGACCAACGCCGCAATGCCAAAGGTCTCCTATGTGAAGAGTATTGACATCTTTCTGGGTGCGTTTTTGCAGTTTTAAAATTGCCCAAAAAAAAAATTTATTTAAAACTTTAAAAATGTAATCGTAATTAAAAATGTAAAAAATGTAATTGGACATATTCATTTTGCTTTTTAGAAAAAGAAAATTCAAAAAAATCGTTGTGAACAAACTCAAAAATACCTAGAAAAAATACCGTTTTGTGTGGTATCATCATGGCACGAATCAAATCAAAAAACAATTATTAAAATAGTAACAAATAGTAAAACTCGCTGCTAAGCAAACAATTTTTACAAGTTTCCGCCTTACCGCACTGAAACCCGGTCTATTGTATGACAGTGCGTAATAATTACACTTGAAACCTTGTAAAAAAATTGTTTAAAAAAATTTGGCACGGAAATTTAAAACTTTTCCTTAAAAAATTGAGACAAACGCTGCCAAACCAAAAATAATTTGAAATAAATCTTTTTGAATAATTGATTAGTTTACTGTTTATTCATTCACCATCCGTTAAAATGACGCTATATGCGCGGGTGATTTATTCATAATGTCAAAAAATTAATTTTCATATTTAATTAAACGGATATTTATAAATTTGTATTTTTGCACCAAGTACTTTGATCGTGTTGACTTGCGGCAGGTATTCTAAACATTGAAATTAAATTGAGAATTACAAAAAATAAATAATATTTTAAATTTTTTTCAATTTTAATTTTAAAATTTTAAATTTTTTTAACTGAATTTACCGAGTTTTCCATAGTAGCACAAATTAAAATACTTCATTTATAAAAGATAATGCGAAATAATTCACAGATTGTTTGTTCTCTGGTAACCTGGATAACCACAAACTAATGCAAAAAATTAATTGGGCATATTCGTTCTAAAAAAAATGACATTACAATTAAAATTGTAAAACTAATAAAAAAGATTGAAACACGTTTTACAAGTTTCCGACTAACCGCACTGAAACCCTGATATATACAGGCTCGTCCAAAAATTAAACTTTAAACAATTTTTTTGTATTTAAAATGAGTTTGCTGAAACAGCTGAAAC
>MQUG01003803.1:0-12962 GCA_007213375.1 Steinernema feltiae | reverse complement strand
AATTCAAACTAATAGTAACAAACCCGTCCAACGCGCCCATTGAGTTATTTAACCGAATGAATGTAGCAACCGTATGCCGCCTGCACTTAGTCGACGAATTCCTAACAGAGCCAGGAGCCACAGTAGCCGTCATTAGATCAGGTCCTACAGATGACTCGTCTTACCAAGTGAACTTTTCGAAGGTTCAGTGCTCCCCTACCGACTGCGAGCAGCTTGAAGCGCTAGTTCACCGATTTAGCGACATTTTCAGCAAGTCAAAATACGACTTAGGCCATTGTACAGTAGGCGACTATCACATAAAGACCACATCCGACGAGCCCATCAGCGCACGCCCCAATCGAGTCCCAGAAAAGTACCGATCAGAGCTAAACCAGCACATAGCCGACCTGCTAAAGGCTGGGATTATGGTAGAATCAGACACCCCGTGGGTTAGCAACCTAGTGCTAGTCCGAAAGAAAGATGGCTCGCTCCGGCCGTGCGTCGATCTCAGAAAACTAAACGAGCGCTGCATTGCCGACAAACTGCCACTTCCGCGGATCGATAGCGTACTTGAACGACTTAGTGGTTGCGCGTATTTTTCTGCGCTCGATTGCTCCGCGGGTTACTTTCAAATCCCATTAGATCAAGAATCCAGCGAGAAATGCGGCGTAATATTAGAAGACAAAACTTACGCGCTGAAACGCTTACCCTTTGGCCTCAAAAACGCGACAGCCGCGTTCGGACGCGCAATGGCCAAAGTATTCGCAGGAATAGACAACAACGTGATAGTCTACGTTGACGATATCCTAGTGTTCACACAATCCCCAGATTTCGCTGAGCACCTCAGAGTTTTAAATAATGTATTTCATCGCTTTCGTCAATTTGATCTAAAGCTGTCACCGAAAAAGTGCTCGTTTGCGCAAACATCGATCGAATTTCTGGGGCACGTAGTAACTAGAGATGGATATTCCCCATCTCCGTCGAATGTCGAGTTGATCCACAATTTTCCAACACCTAGAAACTTGAAAGAGGTACGGAGAGTAGTCGGCATGGCCGCGTTTTTCCGTCGATTTGTGCAAAATTTTAGTGAAATCGTGTTACCACTCACCAAGCTGAATCGCAAAGACGAAGCCTGGGAGTGGGGTTCTGACCAACAGAAAGCTTTCGACGAGATTAAGCGCATTTTAACGTCAAAACCAGTACTGAGTTACCCTCGTTTTGACCAAGATTGGCATATTTTTGTAGACAGCAGCCTCCAGAGCGCTGGAGCAATGCTAGCGCAAGTCGAAACCGACAGCCCGCGCAAGTACAACGCGGTAGCCTATTGCAGCCGAACGCTCTCCAAAAGTGAGCGCAAGTGGGCAGCAACGCACGCTGAATTAGCAGCGATCGTGTTTGCAGTTCGCTCCTTTCGTCACTACATTTTCATGTCGCGCACAATACTTCATTCAGATCACAAACCCCTGTCTTACTTGTTAAATAAGGCTGACACCAATCCGTGCCTAGCCAGATGGCTGCTGGAATTGCAGACATACGATCTCAAAATTGAGTACATAGAAGGCACCAAGAACACGGTAGCAGACGCGCTATCACGCATGCACACTGAAGAAGAACTCGCGCGTGACATTCCAGAATTGGAAGACCTCATTGAGGTCCCGCGTTGCTTAGCCAACCGACGCGTGAACCGGCCAAAAATTCTAATACCTTCCAAAAAAGGAGATAAATTGATCGCCCGTGAATCCAACGGAAAAGCTTCAGTCGTAAACCTGGCTGAAGAGCAGCGACTTGATCCGCACCTCATGAATATCATTCAGTTTCTTGATCGTGATCTCATAGGGAGCGTTTTCGAACCTGAGTCCCTGCCGAAAAATATCGAGAATTATGCGATTGACGGGAATTCAAAGTGTCTTACGTTTACTCCACCGATTCCCCGGCGCATAGCTAAAACGCGACCTCCCAGACGCGCGCTTCTCATCCCACAGCATCTCAAAGAGACCGTGTTTTCGTTCTTTCATGGCTCTCTAGTCGCAGGCGGTCACCGGTCGTGGCGTGCATCTCTCAAGAAGGCCGAAACTTTCTTCTGGGAAAGCATGCGACAGGACTTCTACACCTGGTGCAAAGAATGCCAAATCTGTCAGAAATTTGACAGTGCAAAACCACCTAAAGCGCCTATGAAATCCATAGTATCTGAGTATACATGGGATACGGTAGCGATCGATGTGTGCGGCCCCTACCCCACGTCCTCTCAAGGTAATCGCTATATTCTAAACATGATCTGTCTCTTCACAAAATACGTGATCTCTGTTCCACTCAAAGACCTGAATACCGTAACCTTGGCGCGCGCGATCATGACTCAGCTCGTGTTGATTTTCGGCACCATGCGCCTGCTTCTGAGCGATAACGCATCGGTGTTTACAAGCGCCATGTTTCGCGAGTTTTGCACGCTGCTATCCATAGAAAAAATCTACTCAATACCGTATCACTCGCAAGGGAATGGAGCCGTTGAGCGCACTTTCCGTACTTTTAATTCCATGCTCAAAAAATACGTGAAAGCGGATCACTCCGATTTTGACTCCCTGCTCCCATTTATCGCGTTTTGTTACAACACGACGATCCATAGTGCAACGTCGGAGTCTCCGTTCTTTTTGCAGTTTGGTCGCGACCCTGTGTTCCCCATCGAGCGAGCGCTGACACAAAACTCCAACGCGCTTTTCACCGGCACAGACGCCAGCGCGTTTAAGATTGAATTAATCAATAACCTTCGCACCGCGTGGTCCTCAGCACGCGACGAAGCCGCGCGCCAAAGAGAGCTCGCAAAGGCGAACTACGACAAAAAGGCCAGTGACCGTTCCATCGCAGTCGGCGATCGCGTGTGGCTCAGAGATGAGCAACCAAAACCGGGTCTTTCGCGGAAGCTCGTGGCCCCCTGGCGTGGGCAGTTTCGTGTAGTCGAGCGCGATGATCAATATCTGCTGGTGATTCCAGTAGACGACCCAGCAAAATCACCCAAAAAGGTGCACATCAATCAAGTTAAGCTGTGCCTGGACATCGCAGGTCCAGCGCTCTCGATTACTCCCGTTTCAAACCCTGTGGAGGTTGCAAAACCAAAACACAAGTACAACTTGCGCTCCAACGATCAGTGACTCACACCACGCGTCGCCCCCCCGACCGAAAAACGCCAAACAAAAGCAAAAACAACAATTATTTTCCTAGCAATCCAACAAAAACAATTAAGGTCAACAACAATAATATCTATCCGCGCATCGGAAGAACGGACTTGTTCGCCGCGCGTCGTGTCGCGCACAGGAGAATGCGCACGGCTGGCGGCGAAAGCTTCTTATCGACGCGTTCGGCGTCTAAAAAAAAAAAAAAAATGAGTTAGATAGATGGCAATCAAAACGAGCAAATTACGCGGGATTCTAGAGACGATTTGATTGACGCTCGGCACGCGTATCGCGCTCGACCACAACGCGGTGCAACCGCAATGAGGCAAGATCAGTCCGCGATAAACATGCGCCTCTGTTGTGCTGGTGCTGTCCAACGTCATTCCGCCGGCCAACAGTGCGTCGTCGACGCATTCTGCGCAAACGAGATGCGCGCAATCCGTCCTGGAAATGACCGGCGTAAGTAACAATCAAAAAAAAAGAGAAGCAAAGAGAAAGCCACCCAAGTAAATTGAAACTCACGTGAATAAGGGGAATACAAGTCGCCAGCAGCTCCGGCAAGACAGAAGTTCATAGAAATCCTGTCGTATTAGAGACTTCCATGTCGGACGAACTCGGGGGGCTGCATCAACGGATTTTGACTCCTCAGCCGCAGCACAAACTTCCGAAACTTTCGCCTTCTTGGCCGCAGACCCGCCGCCACTAGCGGTGTTAGCCTTGCGTTTAAACCGGCGGTGGAGTGGATCATCGTCAGTGAGGATGATGGGACCGCAGTGTTGCAATTCGGCTCTCGGCCCACTCTTCGACAGCACTCTCCGCGCCCGCGATCGGGCTGAGACTTCGCGCAGCCGGTCCATGGCGGCAAGATCGCATGCCGACGGACTTTCTCCATCCACAGGAGCACCTTGATCCTCTCGCAATGGCTCAGAAATCGTTTCCACGGCCGCGAGAGTTTGAAACGCGCGAGCAGGAGCGGCTGAACTGCAAGCGAGCGCCTGCAGCTCAGGTTGCTGCAGGTCATGCAGCACCCATGCCAAAGCGTCCGGCTCCATCGGCGCGCTCAGCAGCAAGCCATCGCTTGGCAAGCAGACATTCAGATCGTACTCGTCACCCATCGCGACAATCGGGCTCTAAAAATTCAAAACAGTAATTGAAGCGCTCGAGACCCGCCGGCGAAGCAAAATCAACAGGAAATCCAGCGCCTCGATCAGATCACGCTATATCTAGCATTGCTAATAATAGAATTTCGCAGCAGCGCGCGATCAACTTACTTTTTCCGCAAGCAAGCGCGCGATCAAAACACCGTATCCGCGAGCGCCGGCGCTGTAAACTGACGCCATCACCTCGCCGTCAGCAATAACTAATCATCGGAGGCTGAGGGCCGCTAATTACGGATGTCTATCTGTCGAGCAATCAACAGAAAACCCAAATATTGAAAACGCTTCGCACCAGCGGTTATGCAAATGAAAACGCCTCCCCCGCTCTTAAACTTTGTACAACGAACAACCTACCGGAAGCCTCATTTCCATCCGATCGGCGGGCTTCAACGTGTTCCACCATCCAATAGGCACATTGGCTCAAACAATTGAGTTGGTGGGCGATCACCGCTGAAAATTCAGAGCGCGGTCGCTGCCGCGCGTCACAAAGACAAAACGCACTTTACATGAGCCACTCAAGCAGACTTACCGTACTCAGCTCGCAGTCGCAACACTCATGTGCAGCACTAAGCCTGTTTTCAAACAAAAAAAGAGCACAGATTGTCGTCTGATTTTTATAAGCATCACATTCTTTTATTCTAGATTCAGCCGCGAGCGAGTTGGCCCCACGGCGTCACAACGATCATGGTGCAAGGAGCCACGCGAGTGCGAGCTACTGGAGATCTCCGCATACGAGCGGTTACGAAGTTTTTGTCATCTATCACCCTATCTCAAGAGCAGTTACCACGGTCGATGACCAAGATTCCGGCAGAAGGCACTTGCATGCGACTCGAATTCACGATCGTGCCGTGGGAAGTCGAAGAGTTGCCTGAAGGAGCCGTGCTGATTGCTTCTGAGACTCTCAAGACACGTGGAAAAGCGTTCATTCCAACCTTCGGCCCACCTTCTACCAGCTTTCGACACATTGGCGCAACCGGATCCATTCCACGGAACGCCATCACACTTCGACGAGCTATTGATGAGCAACCATGAAGACCTCCTGAAGATAAGCGCTCAACTCGCAAGAACTAACCATGCGATTAAAGCATCTGCGGCCGGAGAGTTCACCCGTTTAACCACAACCGACCAGATGGGAGTCTTTAGCCTCCGAATCACGACTTCCCGAGAGTGTTCCACAACAGAGCTTGCCGCCCGACACACGCTCTGGAGAGAATTCGTCACCGTTCAAACCGGCGTCGCGAGTCACAATCTCAGCCAGCAAATGTGGGTTGCGCGGCAAGTCAAAGTGAAACCCGACGGAACTGTATCCGCTGAACTTCACCCAGTCACCTCCAGTGATCCCAAGGCCTGGAGACGCCAAGTCGAGAACTGGGGAATCACATTACCTGAAAGAATGACCGAAGAACTAATCTTTGACCCGCAAGTGTCAACCGAACTTTGGGTCCAACCCTCCACAATCGTTTCCGGCTATGAATACCGCATTCGAGCGTTCGACCATGGATTCTTGGCTGATGCCGCTAGCAGAGACACCCCGCAGGGCCTGATCATGAATCAGCTGCTAGGAAGACGTTCCGCACGTAAGCTACCCAAGATGCAGAACTCATTGGAGAAGCTCGACGGCCTCTCACTGAATCCCGAGCAGAAATTCGTGGTCACATCCTTCCTGAGTAGCCGTTGTTCAGTCCTCTTCCAGCAAGCTCCCGCAGGAACTGGCAAGACCCTCACCACGGCAGTCATCGCCAATGAGCTCCTCTTCAGACAGCCTCAGCGTGTGATCCTTGCCATCGCTCCAACCAACCGCGCAGTCATCAATCTAGCTGAGAAATTCCGGCAAATTATCCCACACACCCGTCGAACGATGTTGCTGATTCCCAGCGCTCTTGCTGACGCCAAGTCGCGTTCGTTGCATCCAGAAACGCAGCCGGAGGGCCACCAGGAGTACATGCTCTCCTCTGTCCTACAGCAGATTCGCCACCTTCTCAACGACCGCCAGAAGAAGTCCATTGATGAATACACTGCCAAGCAAGACACTTCGCTAACGTCAGGTACAAGCGCACGCACCGTCATTCGCCTGGCTGTGCATAACGCGCTCCCAAACATCATCCTTTGCACCGCCGCAGTGGCCGACATGTACCTAGAATCGCTAGCTGCACCCAAGATCATCCTCATCGACGAAGCAGGACAACTCCCAACCAGTCAAGCTCTCTCAATTGTCGCCCGCTCGTCCGAGCTGCAGAAACTGTTTCTCACAGGTGACAGCTTTCAATTACCTACTTTTACCGTCGGAATCCCTCCACACGCGATTCCATTTGGTCACGACTCGATCATAGAAGCGCTCACGCGTCGGCGCTCCGTGATGACGATCCCGTTGCGCACCAACTACCGTTCCCATCCGACGCTCGTCCGTTGCATCGCCGCAACTTATGAGGATGAGCTGATTGCAGGCTTGAAGCCCGCACAGCGCTCCATGCTCACCGACTCCACGTTTCCGCTCCTCGACCCCTCGGTTCCAGCAATTGCCTTCCACTCCGATTCTCCCGATTCACGCAACTCTGTAAAATCGCGCCAAAACGATACTCAGCGCGCCGCTGCCTGTACACTTGTCCGCAAACTCTGTGATCACCTTCCTTCGTCTCCTAAAATCATGGTCCTCTCGTATTATCTGGGAGAATATCACCAACTCCGCGCGGAACTACCTCCTGAGGTTGAAGTTTCGACCGTTGACTCATATCAAGGGCAGGAGGCAGATGTCATAGTCCTAATAACAACGAAATCATCAACTCCCACCGTCTATCCACGTTCAATTCCCCTTCGGTCTGACTTTTTCCTGAATGACCAACGTGCAACAGTTGCTCTTTCTCGCGCTCGCCACGGCTTCTTTCTCATCGGAAACCTTGTTGAGCACTGCAAGTCGTCCGCCATATCTGCTTTCTTGCACCGTCTGGTCCAAATCATCCCAGTATTGGACATTGAAGCAATTGAGCATCTCGACGACCTCTCGTCCTCGCAGCTCATCGCACGCTTCCTGGCCAGCATTCCTCTCAATCGGCGCTGGGATTGACTGTGGGGTCACAGTCCGGTAAAGAGGGAAATTGTAATGGTCTCCCAGTTTCCGCATCCTCCTTGTCCCCCAATTGCGTCTAATTGCTTGTTAACATATTCAACGTACAGTAAACCATCGCTTGTGTTCAGTGTTAATCGGGTTCGGCGAGAGCCGCCCTACCGTAGTCATTTCAGACCATCAACCACCCGCGCCGCGAACGGAACACTACCATTCGACAGGCGACCAACCTCCTCCGTCGCGACCTCGACTTGCGCAACCTCCACCAGCGCGTCGCCAACTGGTCTCGATTTCAACATGAGGAGATGACTAATAACCTTGGAAATTGTAGTATAAATACTGTGCTGTCCGACCCTTCTGGGCCCGGGCCTTTCAGTGAGCTGCAGCTCTGATCGAAGCCTGAAATAAAGTATCGTACTCCGACATCCCGTGTTCCGGTGTCCCCGCATTGCATTCCTCCAAGTGTAGTTATCGAACTCACTTTCGTCGTCAGGTTGACTCTACTGTGAGAGTCTGTCGTTGGTGCTTCTATCGTGAAGAGAATTAGACCTTGAGATTATATCAGACCAGAGACTGATCGATACCGTATACCGTGTTTGTCTGTTGTGACCTGACGTGTTGTTCTTGTCGTTGCGTGCTCTCGAGGAGCCGTCGTCGCACGCGTTCGTTGTGTTTGTAGTTGTTAAACGCGTTTATTAACCCGGTACATTAAACCCGTACGTTAACTATAATAAACGATTTGTTTACGTCAGATAGCCTGGTCGCGCAGAACAACAGCTCGTCAGGAACAGACCCGGACGGCAACCCCGTACCGCGGACTTCTACATTCTTGGCCTTCTACCGAAACCAGCATGTTGGAATTGCGGGTTGAATCACCGTCGCAAGGACTGCCGAAACCCGAAGACCATCTGCAGCAAGTGCCTAGGCGCGGGCCATATCGCGAAGTTCTGTGCCGAAGCTAGGAACTACAAACCGCGTGGACGCGTAAACACAATCTGGAGCGGTAGGATGGACTCTGGAAGTCGCCTTCATGCTACACTGACAGTCGATGGTCATCCAGTTGAATTTCTCGTGGACACTGGCTCTGACATCACCATCGTCAGCAAGGAGACATGGAAGCAGATGGGCTCGTTCCAGTTGCAACCTTGCGGAGTAGGAGCGGAAGATTTCTCTGGAAGCGCAATCAACATTCTCGGTTGCTGGGAAGCTGGAATTGACTTTAACGGAAGCTCAAGCAAGAACGTAGGATTTGTCGCTGACTCGAAGAACCAATTGGATCTGCTGGGAAACACATGGATGAAGGCACTCGGGATGATGGATATTCCCCTCCGAGCGTTATGCAACGTCATCACCTCCCAACATGATGGTTTGACAGCGCAAGTGAAGGCCACGTTCCCAGAAGTGTGCAAGTCTGGTTTAGGCCGTTGTACCAAGACGAAGGCTTCTTTGAAGCTCAAGAAGGATGCAAAGCTGAAGTATTGCAATGCAAGACCTATTGCGCATCACGCCAAGGAGGTAGCCGAAGCGGAATACGATCGTCTGCTAGAAATGGACGTAATCGAACCAATTTCGTATTCTGAAACTGCGGCACCGATGCTGCTTGTCAAGAAAGCGAATGGAAGTACCAGAGTCTGTGTGGACTTTTCAACTGGATTGAACGAAGCACTCGAAATGCATCACCATCCGCTACCGCCTCCTCATGATATTTTTGCGAAGCTAGCAGATGGAAAGATATTCTCGCAGATCGATCTGTCGGATGCCTACTTGCAGTTAGAGCTGGACGAAGACTCGAAGAAGCTGGTAGTGATGAACACCCATCGAGGATTGTATCGCTTCAACCGGCTAGCATTTGGTATCAAGTCAGCTCCTGGGATTTTCCAACAGCTTATGGATACTCTACTCTGCGGGCTACCTGGGGCGTTTGCCTACCTGGACGACTTGATAGTCCTAGGCTCGTCTGAAGAAGTTCACCGTACAAACCTTTGGGCCGTCATGAAGAGACTCGAAGAATATGGACTTCGCATCCGTCCGGAAAAATGTTCTTTTGGAATGCAGTCGATCACCTATCTGGGACAGACAATCGACAAGGACGGAAGGCGCCCAACCATGGAGAAGATCCGAGGCAATCCAGGATATGCCGAACCCCTCGAACGTACCGGAACTCCGCTCGTTCTTGGGCATGGTCAATTATTATGGGACTTACGTCAAGGACCTGCATAAATTCCGAGGACCATTAGATAGCTTGCTGAAGAAGGATGCTGAATGGATTTGGACATCGGCTCAAGAAGAAGCAGTCAAGGAGATCAAGAAGATTTTGCTATCGGATCTGGCTCTTACGCACTACGATCCAAATAAAGAAATCGTAGTTGCCGCGGACGCATCCCAGTACGGGATTGGTTGCGTCATTTCACATCGCTTCGCAGATGGCACCGAAAAAGCGGTCGAGCACGCTTCAAGAGCGTTAACCGCCCCTGAGAAGAACTACTCGCAGATCGAGAAGGAAGCGCTGGGCCTCGTCTACGCCGTGAAGAAATTTCACAAGATGATATTTGGCCGCCGCTTCACTCTGCTCACGGATCACAAGCCACTGCTAGCTGTATTCAGCAACAAGAAGCAGATCCCAGTGCACACAGCCAACCGTCTACAGCGTTGGGCAACGATTCTGCTTGGATACGACTTTGATATCCAGTACCGGAAGGACCACAGAATTTGGTCAAGCAGACGCTCTTTCGCGTCTCATTGCGGCTCGAACGCCGACGAAGGAAGACGTCGTCATCGCGAACGTCACATGGACCGACGGCGCGATAGACCAAGCCAAATTCCCGATCAAGTGGGAGGACGTGACCATGGAAACTAGGAAGGACGAGCTGCTGCAGCAAGTCATCAGCTGGATGGAAACAGGATGGCCGAAGAAGATGAAACCTGGGCCAATTACGCCATTTTTCAACCGCAGACAGAATCTATCCCGTTCCGAAGACGCGATCATGTTCGATCAGCGTGTCGTGGTCCCCTCCAGCCTTCAAGCGAAAATGCTCAGGCAGCTCCACGATGGTCACCCTGGAATGGTGCGCATGAAGGCACTTGCCAGAACTTTGGTTTACTGGCCCCGCATCGACATGGATATCGAGGACACAGTTCGTCGTTGCGAAGATTGCGGTCTAGCCGCGAAGAGCCCAGTGAAGACCAAGCTCGCGTCATGGAACAAGCCGGAAAGAGTATGGTCAAGACTTCATATCGATTTTGCCGGACCAATCAATGGAAGCTTCTACCTTGTCATAGTAGACGACCCTATCCAAGTGGCCGGAAGTCGTGGAAATGAAATCAACGACAGCGTCGAAGACCATCAATGTACTCAAGAAGATATTCCTGACGCACGGTCTACCGGATACCATTGTGAGCGACAACGGACCTCAATTCCGTGCAGCGGAAATGAAGCTTTTCTGCAAAGCCAATGGAATCGAGCAGATTTGGTCTCCACCGTATCACCCACAGTCGAACGGACAAGCGGAACGCTTCGTCGACTTGTTCAAGAGAGCGATGAAGAAACTTAGGGCGGAGGGAACGCCTGAGAAACGGCTGGACAAGTTCTTATTTTCTTATCGCTCATCGCCGCATGTTGGCTTGCCGAATCAAGCATCCCCTGCGGAGCTGTTAATGGGAAGACAGCTGAAGTCAATCAACTCACTGGTGCTCGTGAAGCCAAAACATGAAATTCTGAAGGATGCGAAGATGGAGACTCAGTTCAACCGTCACCATGGAGCAAAGAAGTCAGAATTCTCAGAAGGTCAACTGGTTTGGGCTAAGTACCACTTCCGTAATGGATGGGACTGGAGAAAAGCGACTGTGATCAGGCGCACTGGTCGATGTACGTACTCAGTACTGATGGATGCCGCCGAAGCCGAGGATTGCCGCCACGCAAATCAACTGCGCCCGAGAACGCTCGATTGGAACTCCGAAGATCTGGATATGTTCCATCTGTTGGATTTACCGAAGCCCCGCGAGGTAGCAACCCGTCCGTCGTCACCCATCGAGAAGGCACCGCAGCCAGAACCGGTCAGCAGCACACCCGCGCCCACACCAGCTTCAGCACCACCGGAACCCGCCGTGCCACTCCGACGTTCGTCTAGGCTGAGGAAACCCGTCAGGCATCTTGTGCTCGACACCTCTAAGAAGCGGTACGAACTGGAGTGATCCTTCGCGAAGAAGCAAGTCTTAGCGAAGTGGGGGACGTGTTGTGTACACACTTGGGTCTCGCCAAGAACACCCTGTGTACTGTCTCCGTGCCGGCTGAGTATCATTGTTGCCTAATACCCGCGGCACGGTTGACTTGCGAGTTTCCCGCGATTGTTGATATAATATTTGTTTGTTATTGTTACGTGATTTTTATGCTCGTTAGAGATAAAGGTTTAATTACCCATATTTGAGGTTGACATTAAATCACTCTCTTTACGCTCCTCGTCAGGACGTAACACGTAGGCTCCTCCAGCAACGCATGCAGCGTCAGAAATCAAACACTTCGTCTTCAAGAGGCTCATGCTCTGCAATCGCCACATCTTCAATTTCAAAGTGCTCTTCGTCTTCGTCGTCCAGGTCGCGAACAGACAATCCGTAATTGCTTTGCGTGAACAATTGTGAGCCTGGTGCATCCCCTGCGGAGCTGTTAATGGGAAGACAGCTGAAGTCAATCAACTCACTGGTGCTCGTGAAGCCAAAACATGAAATTCTGAAGGATGCGAAGATGGAGACTCAGTTCAACCGTCACCATGGAGCAAAGAAGTCAGAATTCTCAGAAGGTCAACTGGTTTGGGCTAAGTACCACTTCCGTAATGGATGGGACTGGAGAAAAGCGACTGTGATCAGGCGCACTGGTCGATGTACGTACTCAGTACTGATGGATGCCGCCGAAGCCGAGGATTGCCGCCACGCAAATCAACTGCGCCCGAGAACGCTCGATTGGAACTCCGAAGATCTGGACTAGTGTTCCATACTGTTGGATTTACCGAAGCCCCGCGAGGTAAGCAACCCGTCCGTCATCACCCATCGAGAAGGACACCGTCACCAGAACCGGTCAGTCAGCACACCGCGCCTGCACACCAGCTTCAGCACCACCGGAACCCGCCGTGCCACTCCGACGTTCGTCTAGGCTGAGGAAACCCGTCAGGCATCTTGTGCTCGACACCTCTAAGAAGCGGTACGAACTGGAGTGATCCTTCGCGAAGAAACAAGTCTTAGCGAAGTGGGGGACGTGTTGTGTACACACTTGGGTCTCGCCAAGAACACCCTGTGTACTGTCTCCGTGCCGGCTGAGTATCATTGTTGCCTAATACCCGCGGCACGGTTGACTTGCGAGTTTCCCGCGATTGTTGATTATATATTTGTTTGTTATTGTTACGTGATTTTATGCTCGTTTAGAGATAAAGGTTTAATTACCCATATTTGAGGTTGACATTAAATCACTCTGTTTACGCTCCTCGTCAGGACGTAACAGATTTGGCGATCTAAGGATTCGAAGTTCGCTGGAAGGAGACACGACCGTCTCGCGAACCGAACAACGAAGATGTCGGGCGACACAACCGAGTCGGAGGACATCACCATGAAGAA
>MQUG01003801.1:0-12518 GCA_007213375.1 Steinernema feltiae | reverse complement strand
AGCAACGCATGCAGCGTCAGAAATCAAACACTTCGTCTTCAAGAGGCTCATGCTCTGCAATCGCCACATCTTCAATTTCAAAGTGCTCTTCGTCTTCGTCGTCCAGGTCGCGAACAGACAATCCCGTAATTGCTTTGCGTGAACAATTGTGAGCCTGGTGCATCCCTGCGGAGCTGTTAATGGGAAGACAGCTGAAGTCAATCAACTCACTGGTGCTCGTGAAGCCAAAACATGAAATTCTGAAGGATGCGAAGATGGAGACTCAGTTCAACCGTCACCATGGAGCAAAGAAGTCAGAATTCTCAGAAGGTCAACTGGTTTGGGCTAAGTACCACTTCCGTAATGGATGGGACTGGAGAAAAGCGACTGTGATCAGGCGCACTGGTCGATGTACGTACTCAGTACTGATGGATGCCGCCGAAGCCGAGGATTGCCGCCACGCAAATCAACTGCGCCCGAGAACGCTCGATTGGAACTCCGAAGATCTGGATATGTTCCATCTGTTGGATTTACCGAAGCCCCGCGAGGTAGCAACCCGTCCGTCGTCACCCATCGAGAAGGCACCGCAGCCAGAACCGGTCAGCAGCACACCCGCGCCCACACCAGCTTCAGCACCACCGGAACCCGCCGTGCCACTCCGACGTTCGTCTAGGCTGAGGAAACCCGTCAGGCATCTTGTGCTCGACACCTCTAAGAAGCGGTACGAACTGGAGTGATCCTTCGCGAAGAAGCAAGTCTTAGCGAAGTGGGGGACGTGTTGTGTACACACTTGGGTCTCGCCAAGAACACCCTGTGTACTGTCTCCGTGCCGGCTGAGTATCATTGTTGCCTAATACCCGCGGCACGGTTGACTTGCGAGTTTCCCGCGATTGTTGATATAATATTTGTTTGTTATTGTTACGTGATTTTATGCTCGTTAGAGATAAAGGTTTAATTACCCATATTTGAGGTTGACATTAAATCACACTCTGTTTACGCTCCTCGTCAGGACGTAACAGATTTGGCGATCTAAGGATTCGAAGTTCGCTGGAAGGAGACACGACCGTCTCGCGAACCGAACAACGAAGATGTCGGGCGACACAACCGAGTCGGAGGACATCACCATGAAGAAACAGCTCGCAGACATGATGAAGCTGATCGACACACAGCAAGGTCAGATCAAGGCTCAATCGGACCAGATCAAGGCGCAATCGGACCAGATGAAGACGCAATCGGACCAGATTTCGCAGCTACTCTCTGGCGGACAAGGAATTCCTTCGGCCGTCGCACCGAAGAGCAACTTCAACTTGATAACGTCACTAGGAAGCCAAATGGAAATGTTCGAATATCAACCCGACGAAGAGGGCACATTCGAGCAATGGTTTGAGCGGTACGAAAGCCTGTTCGCCAAAGACGGCAAGAGTCTCGACGACGAAGAGAAGGTACGACTGCTATTGCGGAAACTGTCGAAGCACGCATTCGGACTGTATGCAAGCTCCGTGCTACCAGTAAAGCCCGAAAATATCACGTTTGATGAATCGGTGAAGAAACTGAAAGCGATGTTCGCGCCAAGACTGTCGACATTCCGGATTCGTTACAACTGTTTGGAAACACATAGGCATACGGGTCAAGACTTTGTCCAATACGCAGCAACGGTGAACAAGAGATGTGACAATTTCGACACCGCCAATTTGACTGTGGACCAGTTCAAATGCCTGGTATACGTCAATGGTCTACGAGCTCCAAGCGACAAGGAGTACAGGACGGCACTCCTGAGTCTCATCGAGGGTGATCCGAAAGCAACGATCCCGAAGCTACTGGATGAATGCCTCCGAATCGTGAACTTGAAGGCTGATAGCAGAATGGTGGAGACCGGAAGCGTCAACGTCGTGCAACAGCCAACAAGAGGAACAAGACAGAAGGTCATGGGAAGTCGACGGATAGACCGAAACCAGCATGTTGGAATTGCGGGTTGAATCACCGTCGCAAGGACTGCCGAAACCCGAAGACCATCTGCAGCAAGTGCCTAGGCGCGGGCCATATCGCGAAGTTCTGTGCCGAAGCTAGGAACTACAAACCGCGTGGACGCGTAAACACAATCTGGAGCGGTAGGATGGACTCTGGAAGTCGCCTTCATGCTACACTGACAGTCGATGGTCATCCAGTTGAATTTCTCGTGGACACTGGCTCTGACATCACCATCGTCAGCAAGGAGACATGGAAGCAGATGGGCTCGTTCCAGTTGCAACCTTGCGGAGGAGGAGCGGAAGATTTCTCTGGAAGCGCAATGTACGAGACTCTGGGGTCTCGCCACGCCAACCCTGCCGAGACAGCTTCCACGTGGCCGCGACTGGCGCGCAGTGATGTCTATGATTTATTCGTTAGTGTTGTTTCTTGTTGTTTGACCGAGAGGTCGCGTGCTATTATTGATAATAAACGATTTGTTTACGTCAGATAGCCTGGTCGCGCAGAACAACAGCTCGTCAGGAACAGACCCGGACGGCAACCCCGTACCGCGGACTTCTACATTGGTGCCCGGAATATCGGTACGGCATTCAACCGTCACCCACGCCGGAAGAAGAGACTACGAGGAGGATCTATAGAGTCAATACAGACCGATCCGAATCGTCAGCCATGGCAACACCGGAAGGACGACCCAAACGCCAGGCGGCAATCAAGGCTGACGCAAAGATACGCCAATTGCAAGAGCAAGAGAAGAGTTCGTCGGAAGATACTGGAATCTACGACGATGACAACGGTGAAGACGAGCGCCCGCGGGAAGAAGAGCAGGATTGGAGAAACGCGCAAAGCGTAATCCATACGCCCAGTACCCGAGAAGAGGTTCACCGAAGCAACCAGAAACCAGTGATGGACGAAGTCGACGAAATCAGCAGCAAGCTGCGCAGTATGGATGTCACCGACCCACGAGTTGCCGAAGTCTGCAGGCACTTCAGGGAAGCATTGGGCTCGCTGGGACAATCGCCGATCCCCACCGCGGAACACTCGTTCGCAACCTGTGCCACGCAAGCATCGGTTATTCAGCAACACAGTTCGTTCCACTATCCCGGCAAGCAGCCGCCAAGTTTGATCTTGACACAACAACCGATGGGATATCGGCCAGGGACCCCGTTGTATGCGCCACAAGCGGCTTACAACCATCCAGCGTTCACGTACGCTCAGCCGGCGATGAATCCACAATTTCACCCAGGAGTCCAGCCGCAGCAGGCGTACTATGCAGTGCCTCCGCACCATCAAGCCAACTTCCAGCCGACCGCGAATCATCAGTTTAGTCAAGGTTTCCCCCTGCAGCAGACGAACTACGCGATGCCGCCGCAGCAGCACATGATGATGCCTGGAGCGCAGCACATGCCGTCAATGTCGGAACAAATGGCGCAGCTGATTGGTCTGCAGCTGGCCGCACAGAAGAAGAGTGATCTTCAGAAAGCAAGCGCCGATATCCAGAAGATCCCGTGCCTCACCGGTTACGAGGGAGAAAGCACCCTCCGCGATTTCTTCAATGGATTCGAGAAGTTGTCGCTAGGGCTTAGCGATGCGGAGAGAGTTGAACTACTCCTCTCAAAATGCAAAGGTCGTGCAAGACGCATTGGGGAAGAACTCCAGCAAGAGGTAGACTGCAACTACCCCCTGATCAAGAAGAACCTATCGAAGCACATTCTGCAAGCGAGCACGGAGCAGTCTGAAGCGATGCGCTTGCTCTCATCGAATAGTGCACGAACCCGTGCCGAAACGCTGGCCGCGTTCGCAGAGCGGTTAACATGTACGGTCAAGAAAGCGTACCCGGACTCGGATAAACGTAGCCACGAAAGGTTGCTGAACTATTATTTTCTGGAAGGGATCAAGGACATCCAGCTGAAGGGAATTTTATCGACAAAACGCAATCTGCCGTTCGAAGAAAAGGTAGCTGAAGCGATCCTGCTGGAAAATGATATCCACCCGGAACGAAACACGCCGAGACCGCATGAGGAAGAAGAAGATTACCGTCAGCGCTCCCCACAGCAAGGAATCTTCGATGTTAGAACTTCACGCCAGCACGGATACGGAAACCAGGGAGCCCAACGCCAGTTCCAGAATCATCGCATGCAAGAGCAAGGCTATGCCAGCCAGGGATTCCGGCAAGAACGGGAGAACGTTGAACCACGGCAACAGAACTTTGCACGTCAACCGGTGGCATCCGACGCCAACCGAATCCCGATTGGAGCAAACCAGCGTCAGGGACAGCATCTACGCCCAACGGAGCCTCCACGGAACAACGTCGACTACGTAGGGTCAGTTCGAGTCTTAAGCGAAGAAGAAACCTCGAGTATCACTCGCAACAATCAAGTGCGTGAAGTCGATTGCAAGGCAACCGAAGAAAGGAAATATCCATTGCTGGTGCCGACGTTGCCTATTACTGTGAATGGCCAGAAGCTGAATGGTCTTATCGATACGGGAGCACCCCACTCGTTTATATCGGAGAAGTGCTACGCACAGATCGCTCGTGAGGGAAACGTCCTGAGGTCTCCAACGAAAGGTCGACGATGTCTAGCAGCGAATGGAGAACAAGTCAAGCTCCTGGGACAATCGAACGCCGAGGTCAATTACCGCGGAAGAAACTTGACCTGATGCGGATTTCACTGTCGCTCCTGATACATTCGGTCATGATGCTATCATCGGAGTTGATCTTCTCCATCGACTAGGATTCAAGCTGTATGATGGAAGGAACAGAACGTTCCATAGTTTCGCCGCGCTCAGCCAGCAGCCGGAAAAGAAGAAACCGAAACAAGAACGACGCAACGAACGGAAGAAGGGATGTGATCGCTCAACCGGGGAACGAATAAATGTCGTATCCATCGAGGCTCAACCGAGACCTATCCGGCGAAAGGAGATTGCGAAGAAGGCGGAAAGAAAAGCGCCGAAAGGGAAAACAACTCTCTCATCTGGTGATGCTTCGGTCCCGAAGATTAAGCGATCTAGAGGAACGGAGACGCAGTCGCGTCAGGCTAAGACCGAGCCGTCCAAACGACAAAAATCGAAACGACATGGCAATGTTCGGGACTCTTGTGGATGGAATTCACCCAGCAGCGCTGGAACCAGAACCTACGCGGATGTAACCCGTGCACCGAAGGCCAAAGAAGACGCGGTCAGCCAAGATGACGAATATTGGTCCGTCTACACCAGTCGCAGAAGTAGGAAGAGCCAGCGCATACGAGGTGACGCTGTTCGAAGATAGCTTTTTCGTAGTTCAATTGATGTAGTATTGTTATTAGATTTATGCCCGGGACGAGCATCTTGTTGTTTAGGGGGGAGGTGTACGAGACTCTGGGGTCTCGCCACGCCAACCCTGCCGAGACAGCTTCCACGTGGCCGCGACTGGCGCGCGGTGGTGTCTATGATTATTATTAGTTAGTGTTGTTTCGTGTTGTTTGACCGAGAGGTCGCGTGCTATTATTGATAATAAACGAATTGTTTACGTCAGATAGCCTCGTCACGCAGAACAGCAGTCAGCAGGAAAGGACACGGACGGCAGCCCCGTACCGCGGACTTCTACACTTGGCTGTTTTATTTTGGTTTTGTTTTCTCAATTGCGGCTTCCCTGTCCATGTAACTGTTCTTTCCCTTTGTGATGCCATTCGATAAATGATTGTTGCCTTTGAATCTCCGTCGTTGTTCAATCTTCAATCTAATCGTTTTGAGTGTTCGCATTTAAGGTATCAACTCAACAGGTCATCAAAAGCAGCGTGCAGACGGAAGAATGCGTGACTGATCATGTTATCAGCAATCTAACTATTATATGATTCGTATTCCGTTCAGTTATGAGCAATTATGCATTTCTGCAGTTGCTGAAGGCCGGAAACGGGCAGACGTCGTCGTGTCTGGCTTCTGAGAGCAGACAAAGTCCCGAGCTGCGATGCTTTACTGGCGGCGATGAGCAGACGGCGACCGACGCCCGACTGCTCAGGCCGCTTCGCATCCCAGCAAACTCGCTTATTACTCCTGCGAGTGGGAAATACTTCTCGTGGATACGCCGAAGCGTCCAAGCAAGTCGAAGATGGTCTCGTGCGTGGCTACAACTGATGACACCTCTCCGAAAGCGGTAGACGTCGTGGAGAACGAGAAGACGGAAGTGGACGTCTTGCGCTTGATCCGATGGTGGACTTTTGGAGGACCTCAATACTGACGGATTTGTCGAGCTCGTCGAGGTCTTTGCGGCTTGGTTTTGGAGATGTAGGCGTTGCAGCAGCAACGGCGGCTGCTCGTGTCAGGAGCCTGAAGATAGTAAATGCCGCTTGTGTCTGTGGCAAAGTGTAGAATTTCCAGTGGATTTCTGTTCGCAAATACATTGTGGAAGCCACTGAAGCTACTAATTCTTCTTTTACTGTGGTTTGATTCGATCTGGATTGACAAAACACTCAATAGAACAGTCCTGAACGGAGAACGCATTCTAGAAGACTCCCTCCGATTACGGTCGGAAAATCGTTTCAAAAGCAATGCAAAGTTTCGCTTCAGAGTCTGAAGTTCAGGCAATGCGCGTTGGGAGCTTGAGGAGTGCGCGAAAGCGTTGCGTTGAAATCGTCGGTTGTGATAATCGTCAACGACTTTTCTGGCTTCACCGCTCTTTCGCTTTCAGAATACGATTTTCGATGGCGCCGGCATCGGCTGGAGACTTCAGCGAGGAGCTCTACGACCGTTTCATCGAAAAACACATTGCGCTGAAGCCCGATTGGCTGGCGGCCGCTCTCTCCTACTTGGACGTCAAGGCGGTAAGTTTTTTCGTAAATTTTGGGGTTTCATGGATTCGGAAAGATTTTCACGGTAACATGCTGTTATGAAAACATTGATTTGCTCTTCGAAAGGAAATTTTAAATTGAACTTGATTGATTTTCTGGTTGAGAAACCCATTTTTTGTGTTTCCAGCCTTTAATTTCGTGTAGATTACTTGCGGCTTGTTTCAGAAACCCTCATCGTGTAACGCAGTCTGCGCGCTGGTCTACGAACAGTGGAAATATGCGGACTCTCGCGAAGACCACCTACCCGACCCTCCACCCGGTCCACAACAATCACTTTAAATTTGAGGGAAACTGTGTATTACAGGTGTGTTGGTCCACTCAATTGCACCTATAGCCGTTGAAACTCTTTAGGTGGTGTCTTGCATTGACATCGCGACGTCGGCGTTGGCACAAATCAAGGCTTGTACGATAGGAGAGGTGGACAATGCGGAGTTCTCTTCACTACCCGCTGCCGAGAAGGAGGAGGCTTCTAGATATCAGCCGAAGGTGCGCAGAATGCTGAAATTGAAGCTCTCGGACGGCGAGTCTTCGATCGATGCGATCGAGTATCTTCCGATTCCCTGGTTGGAGCCCACGATTCTTCCCGGATCCAAGGTTTGCGCTCTACGATTCGCTCTTTGATCTACGACAGGATGTTCAGCTTCTTTTCGCCCAAAGCATCGATTGCAGGAGGGGAATTCTGTTGCTCACACCCAATAATTGCCAGAAACTAGGCGGACAAGTAGCGAAACTCTTTGCAACCAACCTATACACCCAGATTTTGGCGAAAAAACTCAACAAGAAACTTAGAATAACCAACGGCAGTGGACTTGCTGCACCTACCGTACCCATGATGTCTCACGTGCCTCCTTCAGTTCCGAGCACTTCGCTGGCGAATCCGCGCTCATCTATCAGGCCTGTGACTGTAACCGCTCCGAACACTTACTCGTTCGGCATGAGCGCTCAAAATCCAATTGTTCTCACTGCGGACTCTCCATTGAGTAGAATGAGAGTGGCTGATGGCGTTTGAAGTTCATGTTTGTTTAGGAAATAACTTCTTCCCACGATCTTCAACGCCTAGAGTAGGGGCTCCGACCCCCGAGGAATCGCTCAGAATGGTACTCGAGATCGAAGACGACTTGAGTAACGACGGTTTCGATCCGCACCCAACGGAACAACGAGGTGAGAAGAGACGTTGTAGGTTTACCATCAGGCCTCGTATTATCATTTTAGAGCAGCAAATTCCAACAAATCGGATCGACGAGGACATCGTGCCCGAGACTCCGCCGCTCGACGATTCTTTCGAAAACGACGACTTTTCCATCTTCCTGGAACCCGAGCAGATGGAGCAACTGAAACGACTGCGGGAGCAGGAACAACTGTCGGCGCCGTCGAGCTCGGAGCCCCCGGCGAAGAAAAGTGCCCCGTTTCGCGATTGTCAACTCCTCTCCTAGACTCCACGAATACTCGAATCAACACAACGGCGGCGGTGGGAGTAGCGTCGCCTACAACGTTCAGCGACGATGACGACGATTTCGTGAAGAAGACGAGTCCGCCAAAGTCGCAGCAGTGGAAAGCGCCTGTGAAGAAGCTCACCTTGAGCAAGAAGAAACCGTCTGCAACACAGCGGACGTTGCAGTCGTTCCTGCCGCCTGCCGAGCACCCAATACCGAAGAACATAATCGAAGTGAAGAAGGAGGCGGAATCCGACGATGACATCATGATAGTGAGTTTCAAGCGCCAACTCGCCTTCCATTGGCAATTTCAGTTGTCGCCGGTGAAGAAGGAGCCCAACGAAGACGTCCGACCGTCCACATCACACTCTTACAGTCTCGAGGCTTCTTTCAATTTAATAAAGAGTTTCGTCAGAGTTTCCTCTCTCGCCCACAACAGATATTTACAACAGATATTTGGTGAAACATTGCAAATAAAAAAGAAAAGTCATTTTATGTATCGAAACCTTACAAATAATTGAAACTGCACAGCGTACACGACGTTAACTTCTTCTGGGATATAATTAAAAGATGGTTGGACAGATTATGCCTTCGAGCGGGTGCGCATGCGCGTCACGTGAGCATTGGCGTCCCGTTCTTCTGTGGAGTTTCGGCTCAGCGCTCTTCGCCTTCGTCATGGCGACCGCCTTCTGCGCCGTCTTGACTCCGACCGTCTTCTTCGCGGCTTCTTTTCGATCGCCTTCTTGATCTCCGCCATCTTCGTCTTCTTGATCTCCGCCAACTTCTCCATCCTCTTAGTCACGATCATCCCGGGAGCCTTTTTAGGCATCGCGGCCTTCTTCGATGCAGCGGGAGCCTTCGGTTCTGCTTTCTTCGATGCAGTGGGAGCCTTGGCTCTGCTTTCTTCGATGCAGTGGGAGCCTTGGGCTCTGCTTTCTTCGATGCAGTGGGAGCCTTGGGCTCTGCTTTCTTCGATGCAGTGGGAGCCTTGGGCTCTGCCTTCTTCGAGGTCACCGGAGCGGTGGCCAGCTTGAAACGACCGGCAGCACCAGTTCCACTGGTCAGCTTCAAAAGTCCCTTCTCGACGTTCGATTTCAAGCTCTTGCGAAGGTGAGCGTTGACCTGAAACGATTGGCTTTAACGTTGTCTTCTTGTAGCGACTAACCATAGACATGTTGCCTCCAACGCTGTAGTTTGCCAGGATGTACTTGCGGATCGCTTGGCGACTGGCCCCCTTCTTATCCTGGAGAGCGATGATGGCGGCCTGGACCATAACCACGTAAGTCGGGTGCTCGGACGGCTTGGTCTCCTTCGAAGGATGAGCGGATTTCGAGGGTCGCTGCTCAGTGCGCACCATTTTCTTAAAACATCAGATCATTAAATAAATGCTTAACCAGGAGACTAAAACACGCAGCGAGATGAACGAATATTTAAAGGTACGCATAGTGTGCCAAGTCACACCTCACAGCAATCAAACAAAGACATAATAAACGAGCATGGTAAAGCATGCCCGTCGTTGGATCAGGATCAGGATCAAATTAGATCGCGCGGGAGAGCAATTCGATGATCATCCTAGCTTCGTAAGACATCAAGCAAACATCGCAACAGAAAGTAGAGCCAAGCCACGTAAACAATATCGCAAATATTTGGCGCCAAAATTAAAGGTTGAGTCAAAATTTTCAAATGAACAGATCGAAACGAACTCGTATTAAAATACCGTCCAGTCCTAAAATTGCAGATGATAATACGCAGCTTGCAGGCGATGTAATCGTGCTGGGAGTACCGCATCATTCAGAGTTGTCTGACACTTTGAAATCACTCTCGCTTCTCTGCTCGGGCGCGCGTCCAACGTCCGAGACAGACGATGGCGCAGTGATCATAGCCACGTGCAGACGCATCTCCCTCGAAAGCAATTTTTGGAACCCGCCGCGAGGCAACCTTGTCTGAAAGCATTCTCGGACGAAATTTTTGGAAAAATTGGTCGGCGCTGCCTTCCAATAATTCACTGATTACAGTTTTGCAGCTCTTTTTGAAATAGTCTGCCTGACCAAACATACTGATTTTCTGCCTTTTGAGGAAGAAAACATGACAAATCACCGATTTTATGTCTTCAGTTTAGATAACCATGCGTATCACGTGTCCCCAAAGCCAGTCCGCCTCGCCGTCCCAGTCAGCGACACTCACAACTCGTACGGCGGCCCGCCGAAGCACCTTCGAAAAGAAGAAGAAGAAGAAAATGATGGATGACCGCAGCTGTCGAAAGTCGTTAGCGCGTCAGCGAATCGCCCGCTTCCGATGTGTTTCTATTGCGCCTCATTTGTTTGAATTTATTGTTTGAGGACAGAAATGAAGTATTTTCTTCTCTTTTTGCTCATTTTTCATTTTCTCCCACTGGCAGCGACATCCTCCGTGGTATGTCCCAATTCTACTGCTAGTCCTCGGCCCAAATATTGCCGAAAATCGTGCACAAAGGACGCGCAGTGCAAGAAATCGAACAAAAAATGTCTTTGCGATGCGGAATGTGGTCTCTCCTGTATAAATCCGTGTAAGTCTGCGATAAAGATGCTAGAATTTACCCCTCGAATTCTTTAGCTTCGGCGTGCAATCCGCTGACAGATTTAACCAGCGGCATCATCCGAACATCGGGTGATCCAGTTTTTGGCGCCAAAGCCGAGTACTCCTGCAACGATGGCTTCGTTCTCGTTGGTCCCTCACAGAGGCGATGCCAAGGAAACCGCGAATGGAGTGGAACGACACCCGTTTGTCGTCTGCAACGTAACGTAACGTAATGTAACGAGCTCCGTGAAAACGTCAAATAAGCGGCGGTCGTTCCATCGTTTGTCGCTCATAGAGAACGACCGATGAAGTCGTCAGAATCATTCTTCCAGCGTCGAACCTTGCGCCGTCGTCTGCGCCGAGCGACTCGAGCGGAACCGCCAGAAAACTGCTAACTGAATTTAGGCCGAGATTCCCAAAAGATCAATTTGACTCTTGTGTGGTTCGAACAACCTCGAACCTGTGGCGAGTCAATCAAGTCGCTCCTCCAATTCTCTCCACCCAACCGCGCGCGTAATATCTCTATTTCTGTGCGTCATGTGGTTGGTTCCCGTAGGCCTCGCAGGTCTCGCCCGCGTTCGTGCCGAGACCAAACCTCGCAACAAATGTCACCTGTAAACCCCGAAACGAAATTGTCGGGGAAACACCGGCGCGAGTCAGCGATTTCTTTCCAAACTGGAGTTCCTCTTCACGCTGAAACGTTTCCTTCATCTTTCGCGCCGTTGACGGAGACGCGGCGTTGATGGTGAACTCTTCCAGCCGCTTCAGCGTCCCCTCCACGAATTTGCGCATCTTACCACATGAATTACATGTGCGCCAAAGTTTTGTATCGATCCGTGAAGCACGCGTTGGACCATCCTCCTGTAAAAGACGCTGAAATCGAGCCACAAACCACGAAAAGGCAGATTGATTCGAGAAAACAATGTCAGGCGTCAGTGCGGTTGTGAACATAGAACGAGTAACGCAACCTTCGCCTGGGCCACGTATTCTGATCGGAGTCAAAGGGTGCAGTTGCAGCTGACCGAAAACGCGTCAATCGTTGACCTCTCGCTTCCTATTGAATTAGTCGCATTAAATGGCGCTCAAATTGCTGCATTTTTTGATAATCGGCAAAGATAACTCGATCGCTCATGGCGCAAAAGGCCTCACTTCATGCTGTCGCACGATCGTTTCGTGAAAACTTGAAGCTTTTTTCTCTCTTTTTTGAGCTCTTGAACCGCAGATCTCCTAATTGAATTTTGATAATTGACTAAAGTCATAATTCAAGCGCAAAAGCGCATTGATCGAGTGCTCGTAGACCAGGACATACTTGCCATAACGCTCCTATGTATCGGCTCAGTTTTTGTCCTTTGCCACAGCGATGGCTGCAATTATCGCGCTTTTCGTTGATCTTTGGAGTGGACTCGTAATTAACTTTTCACTTTTCGTTTTTTGAAGATTGGAAATGACGTCATTGTTCGCAGTTGATCTGTGTGGACTGCTCGTTGCACGGTTATGTTGAGGCTTTGGGCAGCGGTGAAGGTCATCATAGAAGCTGAAGACGTTGCAAGGCCATTAATTGCTTTTTAAATGTCACTGGAATTGAAATTTCGCTTTTTTAGCGCCTGCAAAAGTCTAGACAAACTTTTCCACGTTTTTTTGCACAAATTGGCTGCGCTATTTTTAAAATCTGTTTTTCAGAAGCTCCTGCGCGTGGTTGTCGATCGCCGAGCCAATGACAATGTGATTTAGCGACTCTTTCCCTGCTTCTTGGGCGTTATTC
>MQUG01003800.1:0-26533 GCA_007213375.1 Steinernema feltiae | reverse complement strand
GTTTGTCGCTCATAGAGAACGACCGATGAAGTCGTCAGAATCATTCTTCCAGCGTCGAACCTTGCGCCGTCGTCTGCGCCGAGCGACTCGAGCGGAACCGCCAGAAAACTGCTAACTGAATTTAGGCCGAGATTCCCAAAAGATCAATTTGACTCTTGTGTGGTTCGAACAACCTCGAACCTGTGGCGAGTCAATCAAGTCGCTCCTCCAATTCTCTCCACCCAACCGCGCGCGTAATATCTCTATTTCTGTGCGTCATGTGGTTGGTTCCCGTAGGCCTCGCAGGTCTCGCCCGCGTTCGCTGCCGAGACCAAACCTCGCAACAAATGTCACCTGTAAACCCCGAAACGAAATTGTCGGGGAAACACCGGCGCGAGTCAGCGATTTCTCTCCAAACGCGAGTTCCTCTTCACGCTGAAAACGTTTCCTTCATCTTTCGCGCCGTTGACGGAGACGCGGCGTTGATGGTGAACTCTTCCAGCCGCTTCAGCGTCCCCTCCACGAATTTGCGCATCTTACCACATGAATTACATGTGCGCCAAAGTTTTGTATCGATCCGTGAAGCACGCGTTGGACCATCCTCCTGTAAAAGACGCTGAAATCGAGCCACAAACCACGAAAAGGCAGATTGATTCGAGAAAACAATGTCACACGCGTCAGTGCGGTTGTGAACATAGAACGAGTAACGCAACCTTCGCCTGGGCCACGTATTCTGATCGGAGTCAAAGGTGCAGTTGCAGCTGACCGAAAACGCGTCAATCGTTGACCTCTCGCTTCCTATTGAATTAGTCGCATTAAATGGCGCTCAAATTGCTGCATTTTTTGATAATCGGCAAAGATAACTCGATCGCTCATGGCGCAAAAGGCCTCACTTCATGCTGTCGCACGATCGTTTCGTGAAAACTTGAAGCTTTTTTTCTCTCTTTTTGAGCTCTTGAACCGCAGATCTCCTAATTGAATTTTGATAATTGACTAAAGTCATAATTCAAGCGCAAAAGCGCATTGATCGAGTGCTCGTAGACCAGGACATACTTGCCATAACGCTCCTATGTATCGGCTCAGTTTTTGTCCTTTGCACAGCGATGGCTGCAATTATCGCGCTTTTCGTTGATCTTGGAGTGGACTCGTAATTAACTTTTCACTTTTCGTTTTTGAAGATTGGAAATGACGTCATTGTTCGCAGTTGATCTGTGTGTTGCACGGTTATGTTGAGGCTTTGGCAGCGGTGAAGGTCATCATAGAAGCTGAAGACGTTGGCAAGGCCATTAATTGCTTTTAAATGTCACTGGATTGAAATTTCGCTTTTTTAGCGCCTGCAAAAGTCTAGACAAACTTTTCCACGTTTTTGCACAAATTGGCTGCGCTATTTTTAAAATCTGTTTTCAGAAGCTCCTGCGCGTGGTTGTCGATCGCGAGCCAATGACAATGTGATTAGCGACTCTTTCCCTGCTTCTTGGGCGTTATTCGCTCTTCTTCGATTGAATGTGGCTCGTTTGTTATTGATTTGTGTGTTGCTGCACCTTCGCACTAATCTGACTCACTTCGTGACTTTTCTATTATTTTCGAGTTGAAATCGTTGAATCCATAAAGGCTTGCGCCGATGGTGGACGAAAAGACTTTTGGAGGAACTCAATTCTAACGGATTTGCTGCGATTCTCCTCTGCAGTGACGCTTGTAGTGCTACCTGGACCGTACATTCCGCATTCCATTCACACTATAGGAGACCGCAAAAGGTTTCAATACGAGAATCAGTGGCGACAAATAGAACACACGGAATAATTTATTATCAGCATTACGTCAAAACAAAGGATCGATTTTCTCAATCCGACTTCTTGTCTCCACTCGCCTTCTAAAACGCCCCGCAGTGAAGTGAGAAATCGAGAAAATAAGTTTACCTCTGTGAAATTGACAAGCTCATCATAGTCAGCTTGGAGAGTGGACAACTTCTCAGCCAAGCGCTCCTTTTCTTCGCTTCCTTCTTAAGCTCCTGTCCGAGTTCCTTCAATTGCGCTTCAATTTTTCTACCAGTTCAGTGTCTTCTCCATTGGTCTATAAATACAGTATTTGTAAGGAGCAGTGAAAACAACTACAACGACACCAAAAACGTTAGTTTGAGAGCATAGCAACTCATACACATCTTGCATTACAGTAACCCAATCAACAAGAGGCAAAAGTCAACGAATCGAAGACTGAAGCCTCAAGAATCAACATTTGTGGTGTTTTTTGTATGGTTTTTCTGATTTTCATGATCTTTTCCATAAATTTCTTCACCACATGCACTGTGTTTGTGTTTTTCCATTGATTTCAGCGTTTGCGAGTTGGCGAGTTTTTGATCGTCGTTGTGGGTGGTCGTTGTTGTTCGTCGTTAATATTCGTTTTCGCTGTCTCTGCGTGATCTGATTTTTGCATTTCGACGTTTCGCGCTTTCATTTGTGTTTCTCGCGTGTGTATACATAAATTAACGCGTTTATATCATTTCAGAGAGCCAGGCGGCGAGGCCTGATGAATACAGTCCACCTGGACACAAAAAACCCGCGGACGAGCGGCCACGAGGGTCGGAACCTCGTGTTTCGACAAAAATACATGTTAAATGAAGAAATAAAGGGAAAATGGGATTTTGGGTTTTTTTATAGGAGGGTCATGCCCAATTTTTTCACAATTTTGGACTTAGAATTATTTTGACTATTTTGCAATTTTTAATTTTCCAAAACTCGAAAATTGACTCGCTGTCTCCTTGCGCCTTTGCGCGAGCAGCGAAGCGTTTAGACGGCGCTAGAAACGTCAGTCGACGCCTCAGCGCCGACTGCAAGCCATGAAGCGCGTAATTTAGGGACAATTTTGGCTGTATTTTAGCTCGAAAACGCTGTGCAGAAGCGCGCTGACTGTTCCTGCATGTATCGCAATGTTGCGATCTATGTTTTGCTGCGTTTAGCGCTTTGCAGCGTGATTGACGCGACGATTTATCGTGTTATCGTGTTGTATTGTGTGTCGCGCTCAATTGATTCGCATCTCTCTCCGCCGTTGGAGAGTTAAATCGAGCTATTGTTGTGTTTTCCGCGCCTGTTCCGTGACAGTTCACTAAATTTCATTCTGTTTCAGATCACAGCCATCACAGGAGCGCGACAAGAGCGCAGGAGGCCATCGAGCCGCGACAAGAGCGGCAGGGACATCGACCAGGAGGGCGTGAAGAGCCCGAAGATCAAAGAGTAATACTTTTTATTGTATTTGTTTTTTAATATATTTTTGATGATAAATTGGGCCGGGTCGAGGTGATCCCCGGCCATATATACCGTAATCCTGAGTTATGATTCTTTTTGAAGACGGGTCATCGCCAATTTTTCATTTGGCGTCCTCACATTAGCTATAACACGCACGTTCGCCTCACTGACAATGAGTGATCGTGTGGTGGACTGGCGAGCATCGCTGCTTAACAGGCTGCAGGTCTTTGGATCGACTCCTCTGCATCTCAATCTTTTTTTGTTTCCTTCTCAAATGCATTTTTGGGGTTATTTGTTCATGTAGCCTTAAATCAAATTCCGATTGACCAATACAGCCTCTCAGCACATTAGTAACAAAGAAAAACAACCGTATGCAACGTTTCACACAACTGTGACTGTTGGTCTCACCAGCAGCTCGCAACGAGTTTGTGTTTGGAATTTTTTCTGTCCTCACAAGCTCAGACACTGTGCGCGCCATATGTTGTTCGAATCGCCACGGTTTGTGGAGTTTTTTAAGCTATGGCGCGCACGATTGTGTGCAATAGCAGCCCAGAAGGTGATAATTGCAGAAACTACCGTTGTCTGCAATGTTGCGCACACACAGTCTCTGTCGTCTGACGCTCTCTCACACCGCTGCTCGCATGCGATCGCTCATAGGGTAGTTGAATAATCGTGCTTCCAGGTAATTCAACCGGCGATTACAAACGCTGGGCGGAGCTTCAAGCAACGCAATTTTGGCCTCATCCACAACACACATCAGCCCTCGACAAAAAACCCACTCGAACATTCCATATAGCACGTGACCTGACTGAAGCAGGCTTAAAGTAGGATTTTTGAAAAAATCACATTATTACAAACATCGCGCAGTTGCGCAAACTCGAAATTTCGATGTATATGAGGCTAAAGTTGAAAATTTGCGTTGAAAGAGTTGAAAGTTCACAAGTTGAAAATTTGCAACTCTAAAGTGAAATTTTTCGCGTTTAACTGCATGCATCAAGCGCATAGCAGGCTTCGACACTCTCACCAGGCTTCGACACGCGCACCAGCTTCGGCAAACCTTTGCGCGCACCGAAGGTGCGGACATCGCGCGTGCGCGCGGTGGGCTTAACAGGCTCCCGCTTCACAAAAAAGGCTTAGTCCTATCCCCTAGTCTATAAATACAGCATTTGTACGAGTGTAAAAGCCGTATCTACCGATGTCATAAGGTCCTTGGCCGCCTTGTTTGCTCCTTCGGCTTGCTTGATGGCAGCTTCCACAGACGCTTCTAACTGGGCTCCACGGATAATGAGACCACAAATACGCTTCACAACTCTGAAATTCCACAAATGAAACCATCAAGGTCCAAACGGCAACTCACAGGAAAAGGAGAAGAGCAAAGCCGCTGATGTACAGATTTCTCTGCGCACGGAACAGTCGCATGTGCATCAAAGTATCGGCGTCGGCCATGTGAGAGGTTTGCGCAGTCAGATTGGCGTCCGAATATTTTCGAACTTCGCGAATTGCGTCTAAACATTTGTTTGCACAACAACAATAAAAGGCGAAAACACAAACCAAAGAATAGGAGCACGAGAATGGAGACACCGACATAGGAGTACAGAGTGGTGAACCTGGCAACTGCGGAAAGAGCTCGACTTTTAAAGAACTTGTTCCACCTGCAAGCGAAAGGAAAGAGGACTAGAAGTCTCGCTAGAGAGATGAAACTTACAAACTGGGACGGATCCAAGGCAGAAGAAGGATGAGAAGAACGCCGATCTCGACGTACAAAGTAGCGGCAACAACAGTCCACTGAATGGTCATCACGAAACTGAAAGAAGAGAAACCATTTATTTGATGTGAAGCGCAACTAAACGCAGAGACGACAACGCGAGTGAAGCGACACGAAGCGAACAGAATAGAAATATTCTTCATAAAAGACGATAACAACGCAAAGTGCATTTCGCGACGGTCGTTCCATCGTTTGTCGCTCATAGAGAACGACCGATGAAGTCGTCAGAATCATTCTTCCAGCGTCGAACCTTGCGCCGTCGCTTGTCCGCGCCCTCGGAGCCCATTTCGCAGCGGCGCTTGTTGTCAAACGATCGTTCCATGGTTTGTCGCGCCCAGCATCTTCTTGTTCTTGTGAAATATTGTTCAGTTGAACCTCTTGCCGCTGTCGCTCTCCCGATAAACGCTCTCTTCCGCGCTGTCGCTCATCGCGTCGCTTCTCTGCGCCCTCGGAGCGACGGCGCTGCCGTCCGGAATCTTCGTTGTCCGCCGAAGGCACAAAATCCGAGCAGCGGAGAAGGAGAGCAACGGCTCGAACGGAAACGCCAGAACGGAGTTTAAGTTGAGTGTGAGTGTGGCCAGACAGACGCCAAAGACGAAACTCACTCGCCGTCAGTCGATCGCTCTGCTTCAGCCGTGCGAGGTCGCTTGCAGTCTCCGAGCTTCGAAAATCGTGTTGATCGTTCTGCTCTTCAGTCGGAGTTCTCCATTTCAGAGTTTTCGCTCCTGAAGAAGAGAATGAAGGCGCTGTCCCTGTTGATCGCGGTGCTTGGCTGCGTTGCGGCAGATTGTGAGTTTATTGATTTCCGTCTTTTGTCTTCAATTCCATGTTTTTGTAGTTCGGCCTGATTGCACCGTCGAACAGATGAGAGGTCTGAACGTCGTTGGTTACGCCTACGATCGGGTCTTTCGTATTACGGATTACCCACGTATGCTTGAGTTGGATACTGAGTTCATGTATAAGGAGCGAATAGTGAAGATATCTAATGTGATGCGTACAGGTAAGGTGTTGTTAGTTGACTCGTAAATCCGCTTAATTTGTACAGACCTCACGAGACTCGTGCATCTCCATCAGGGCTTCAACCATAAATTAATTGTACTCGAATATGGAGAATCGGACATTGAAAAAGGAAGTTCTCCTGATAACTGGAAATTAAGCCATGTGATTGATTACCACAACATCAGCGCTGTTTCCGTAATAAACAGCACGTAAGTTTATAGCTCCATTAATTCGTTAGCTTCGCATTTTTAATTTCAGGACCGTAGCTTTAAAAGAACGAATCGGTCCACATCGTTCGGGATGGATTAGTACCCTGTTTGAAACCAAACACCCGGACAACAAGGATTTTAGTTCCTTTGTGTACGACGATCTGTTGTATCACCAAGGCGGCAATACAAACGTCTCTGGTTTTCGTTCTCGTTTTAATTCGTTGCGAATTCGAGCCTTTGCGTAAGTCGTCGACCGATAAACTCAACGATTCTAATTGATTTTTAGGTCGGTATGAAATTTCCAGTCGTTGACATCGCTTACAAGCCGCCCATCTGTCATAACCGCGTGTTGAACGAATCGGCGCCCACTGTGAATGATCCCGACGACGATGACGAGTGGATCGTCGCTGTGGTCAACGGAATCAGGACAACTCGATCAGAGAAGCTCGACATACAATCCAACGACCCCGCACCAATTCGTGCTGAGTATGACGAGGGCTGGCTGATTCTTCCCAATCACGATGTGTTTTCCTACTACATGCTGAAACCGGAATGGAGTGAGTTTTTGTTCCCATAATTGTTCTACGCTTTCGTTTCCAGCAAACCGTGCATGTTCGCTCAGGGAAGCAAATATCTCTTTCACGACGTCCAAGTTGAGCCGGCGGATCCCATTCTATTCGCGACAGGACAACCATCTTCCACCATCATGCCCCAACCACAGTTCCCGCTACTAAAAACGCTGTTGAGGGTTCCGACGGCAAGAATACAGGCGAAACCCAGGCGCCTTCTTGGCTGTTTTATTTTGTTTCGTCTTCTCTGGAATCGCGGCTTCCCTGTCGATGTAACTGTTCTTTCCCTTTGTGATGCCATTCGATAAATGATTGTTGCCTTTGAATGTCCGTCGTTAAAATTTACCGGCGCATTTCCGGCGTTGTTCCTCCTTTCTGATCGTCGTTTTCAATGTTCGCATTCAAGTGATCAACAGCTCTGCGAAAGCGGTAGACGTCGTGGAGAACGAGAAGACGGAAAGAGGTGTGGATGTCCATGAAGGCTTGCGCTTGATCCGAAGGTGGACGAAAAGACTTTTGGAGGACCTCAATACTGACGGATTTGGCTGCGATTCTCCTCTGCAGTGACGCTCGTAGTGATGCTTGGACCGTACAACTCCTGAAAGCATTCCATGCACTATAGGAGACCGCAAAAGGTTTCAATACGAGAATCAGAGACGACAACGCGAGTGAAGCGACACGAAGCGAACAGAATAGAAATATTCTTCATAAAAGACGATAACAACGCAAAGTGCATTTCGCGACGGGTCGTTCCATCGTTTGTCGCTCATAGAGAACGACCGATGAAGTCGTCAGAATCATTCTTCCAGCGTCGAACCTTGCGCCGTCGCTTGTCCGCGCCTTCGGAGCCTATTTTGCAGCGGCGCTTGTTGTCAAACGATCGTTCCATGGTTTGTCGCGCCCAGCATCTTCTTGTTCTTGTGAAATATTGTAAGTTGGATTGTCAGTTGAACCTCTTGCCGCTGTCGCTCTCCCGATAATCGCCCTCTTCCGCGCTGTCGCTCATCGCGTCGCTTCTCTGCGCCCTCCGGGCTACGGCGCTGCAAATCCGAGCCGCGGAGAAGGAGAGCTACAGCCAACACGAGTCGCGAGGCTGCGAGCGACTCGAGCGGAAACGCCAGAAAACTGCTAACTGAATTTAGGCCTAGATTCCCAAAAGATCAATTTGACTCTTGTGTGGTTCGAACAACCTCGAACCTGCGGCGAGTCAATCAAGTCGCATTGCTTTTAAAATCCTAGCGCGTCTCCACTCTCCACCCAACCGCGCGCGTAATATCTCTATTTCTGTGCGTCATGTGGTTGGTTCCCGTAGGCCTCGCAGGTCTCGCCCGCGTTCGCGCCGAGACCAAACCTCGCAACAAATGTCACCTGTAAACCCGAAACGAAATTGTCGGGGAAACACCGGCGCGAGTCAGCGATTTCTCTCCAAACGCGAGTTCCTCTTCACGCTGAAACGTTTCCTTCATCTTTCGCGCCGTTGACGGAGACGCGGCGTTGATGGTGAACCTCTTCCAGCCGCTTCAGCGTCCCCTCCACGAATTGCGCATCTTACCACATGAATTACATGTGCGCCAAAGTTTTGTATCGATCCGTGAAGCACGCGTTGGACCATCCTCCTGTAAAAGACGCTGAAATCGAGCCACAAACCACGAAAAGGCAGATTGATTCGAGAAAACAATGTCACACGCGTCAGTGCGGTTGTGAACATAGAACGAGTAACGCAACCTTCGCCTGGCCACGTATTCTGATCGGAGTCAAAGGGTGCAGTGCAGCTGACCGAAAACGCGTCAATCGTTGACCTCTCGCTTCCTATTGAATTAGTCGCATTAAATGGCGCTCAAATTGCTGCATTTTCGATAATCGGCAAAGATAACTCGATCGCTCATGGCGCAAAAGGCCTCACTTCATGCTGTCGCACGATCGTTTCGTGAAAACTTGAAGCTTTTTTCTCTCTTTTTTGAGCTCTTGAACCGCAGATCTCCTAATTGAATTTTGATAATTGACTAAAGTCATAATTCAAGCGCAAAAGCGCATTGATCGAGTGCTCGTAGACCAGGACATACTTGCCATAACGCTCCTATGTATCGGCTCAGTTTTTGTCCTTTGCCACAGCGATGGCTGCAATTATCGCGCTTTTCGTTGATCTTTGGAGTGGACTCGTAATTAACTTTTCACTTTTCGTTTTTGAAGATTGGAAATGACGTCATTGTTCGCAGTTGATCTGTGTGTGTTGCACGGTTATGTTGAGGCTTTGGGCAGCGGTGAAGGTCATCATAGAAGCTGAAGACGTTGGCAAGGCCATTAATTGCTTTTAAATGTCACTGGATTGAAATTTCGCTTTTTTAGCGCCTGCAAAAGTCTAGACAAACTTTTCCACGTTTTTTGCACAAATTGGCTGCGCTATTTTTAAAATCTGTTTTCAGAAGCTCCTGCGCGTGGTTGTCGATCCGCGAGCTTTGTCGATTTTGGGCGTTGTTAGATTGTACGTGGGGTCTTTGGTTCGGGTTTTGCTGCTCTTTCGCGCTAATCCGCCTCTATTCGCTGACTTTTCTATTGTTTTTGAGTTGAAATTTTTCAATTTTTGCGCTTATTATAGCTCCGTCTCACCATAGCAGCCATGTGGCAATTATTGAAAGGAAACGAAATCCAATCCAATCGGGACCCAAATGCGTTTGAGCGGATCACGTAACTTCAAAACTCAATTTGACAAAACGTCAACTCGTTGAAAATGCAGTTAGCGCAGAAAAATCCGTATAAAAAAGACGATCTTGAGCTAAGGAAACGCTAAGGTGTCGAGAAAACAGACGAACGTGCGTACATTTTCACCCTTTCGGGCATTTCGAATGTGGAACGCCAGACGACCATACGTTCTACTTTAGGCCGCGGCCTGGAATATTTGAAACTGGCCTAAAATGGCGTTTTATCTCATTTCACAGCTTCACATCTTCTTTTTCCTCGCTCATAGCTGCAAGACGAGTTTCAACACTGGTTTACGTGCAAACTCCTTCAAGTTTGCTCACTTTTTTAAACTTTCATGTCAATTTCAATCGCTGCAAGTTTGCAAACCCGTTTTCTACTTCAAACCGGGAACAATGCGACACCTTAGCGTTTCCTTGAGCTCGAAATCGTCGTTTTTGCACGCATTTTTATGCGCTAACTGCATTTTCAACGAGTTGACGTTTTGTCAAATTGAGTTTTGAAGTTATATGATCCGCTCAAACGCATTTGGGTCCTGATTGGATTGAATTTCGTTTCCTTTCAATAATTGCGCGATTGATATAATGCAGAATGTCTGTTTTTGAAGAGAATGCATGTCTAGACACCTCGTCCGGCCCTTTGTTTCTGGCCCACAAACAACCATTTCATCGCAAAATGAGACATCTGACATGTATTCTCATTTCAAAGTATCAAAAATGAACGCGCGATGGCTCATTGGCAGAGGGTTTGTCTGCTGTGCACAGAGCCGGAGTTCGACGCCCAGTGGTGTCTTCTCTTTTGCGTGTGATTTCTGGTTGTTTCAACCCTGTAAGTCTATCCGCTCACTTGAAGTTCCGTGGTCTTAAACCGCTGAACAAATGATCAAACGTCCAAACGTCTTCTATTCTTGCTGTCCGCCCTTCCTCCAAACCTCAAAAACCCCAAAATGTTGAGATCAAACAGCGGCGCAACCAGCAATTAGCGGCCGCGTGAGTAATGCGCGTATCCTCCCTCGGGAGACTGATTATCACGGGGTCGCCCTCTAATGATACATGATGCTACGAGCGGTCACTCCGCTCCTCCTCATCCAAAGCCAAAATTGATGTTTGAGTGCGCTAGAAGCTGAATTCGTCATTTTGTGCGCGAGCGAGCGGTCGGGCGAGCGTGTTTTGACCTAAAGAGGCGATTTGAATTCGCTTCTGAAAGTCGCGTCTGCTAATACAGACACAAAATTGGTTTTTCTTTGGTATTTGAGACTTGGAATTGGATGTTTAAGCACCTGATTATGAGCAGCTAGAGTGCATCGCCGCTATTGCGTAAACAGAATTGCGTGTGGCGTTACTAGACACGCGGAAGTCTGGTCGTTTGAAAAACTGAAATAACGCATACGTGACCTTTAAAGTTTAGCGTTTTTCGTGATTACGGTAACAATCTAAAAAGAGTGGACGTGAAGTCGATGGAATCCACAGTCATGTGGTTTGAAATTGGATTCCAGCGACTGGCAAAGGCAGCTTCCCAACGAGGGTCACTCTGATCTGATCTAGACATTTCAACTCTAATTTCAACTCTGCTTGAATCTTGAGAATCCACTCTTGGCATGTCTTTGCTCGATCCTTTAGCCTACATTTAGTGAATGAAGCTTCCAGCATGATCAAGCTGGTCAGCTACGGCCAGTCAACTAGTCAACAAATTCTTATTGACTAGACTGGCCAGTAGACATTTCAACTCTAAATCCAGCTCCCCTCAGGGGTCAAACGCTAATTTGGTGAAAGATTTGCGCACTCGCGAGCTCGCGCCAGGTTGCGGTGGCTGAGAGCTTAAGAATTGTGATTGGGAAGCTATTTGGCGCGCTCGTTAGTCAACCCACAGTGCAAAACTAATCTAGATTTCATTGAAAGCGTGGTAATCTATTTCCGACCTTCCCAGTCGTGACTCACCACGCAATCAACCTCTGCAAACTGGTGAACAATTGATTCGGTTAATTTGGAAATTCGTTTTCGCCTAAAAGTTCTTTCGATTTTGCATTTTTTGTTTAAAAAACGGAGACTGGCGGTGCCTGGCATCGTCAATCTGTGCTTAGTCACCCTTCTATACTGTGCGAAATTGTGGCCATGTACGGTAACAAGTCCATTGAGGTCTTCTTTTCACCTCTTTTCTGAACTTTAGCCGAATGAGGAACTGTAGGCGTTGTCTATTGGTCTAAGCAAGGCTGCTACAGTAATCGGACCTCAAAACATTCCAATTTTTGACATTTCTGTTACGAATTCATTAATTTTCTGTTTTTATACTCTAAAATTACTCGGAAATCTTAAGATTCCGGCTACAATTCCTTTTCCATGCTGTAAACAACCGCCTTTACGGTCCAATGACGAGCTCTTGCATTTTTGTTTAAAAAACCCAGACTGGCGGCAACTGTCACCGTCAATCTGTGCTTAGTCATCACTTACAACTGAAAAACACCGATTTCGCTACTTTCTCAAAATCAAATCAACTCAACGTGATCGCATTAAAACACAAAACAGAAGGCGTGGAAGCACAAGATTGTCACCTTGTTTGTAGTCAAGAATTTCCCTAGAAATCACAATTGTCAGTCATTGTAGGGTAAACAAAACGGAATCTAGGCCAACACCGTAGACTAGTGCTTTGCCCATATTAGGGTCTTCCCTAGGAGTCTATACAACACGCCAAATGCACGTTTATCGGCTGCTATTGGATGACTCAGCCGAAAGCCTTTTGAACATGAACAGATTTTGCCAAAATTCGCCTTAGAACGCCTTCGCCAAAGCATTTCTAACCGAAATAGGTCACAAAAGTGGCATTTCCTTAAATAACCGATTGTGATCGCGCCCTGCTTTTAGTTATCGAGTCGAACATGCGAACTTTATCACTAGACGTTCAACTTGATTTCAATAACACACTGTTTACTTGTGCTTTTACAAGAATCCGCTCTACGAGCTCTTTTGTAGTCACCCTTGTGCGGTAAACAACCCCCCTATACTTTGATCAAGGCGAATTTACGGCTGTGTACGGTAATACACCCAATGAGGCCAGCGGACGCCTTCATTTCACCTCTTTTTCTTCAATCTTCCGATAAGCGAGCAACTGCAGACGTTGTAGAGTGGTTAGAATAGGGCTGCTACAGTAACCTCACCTCAAAACACTCGAATTTTTGTCATTCAACGCCCAAATTCCTCATTTTGTGTTCGAATTTTGTAGAATTACTCAGAATTCCTTGCGATTCTGGCTACGATCTCTTTTGTACTTACCCCCACGTGGTAAACAACCGCATTCACGGCTCAACGACGAGCTCATCGGCTCTAATCGAATTACTCTCTCTCTCGCTCCATTCAGAACCTCTTGCAAAGCGCCGATTGTACTCGCCGCCTCCAGCGCGCGCGCAAGCGTACGTAGTGTACTCCCCCTTTAACAGCGTTTTTGTGCGTCACGCAATGACCGCAGTCCTAAAGACGGTTGGCCCCCTCCTCACACACTCACACCTGAGTTCCAGCTCTGGCTGTCGGCGGCTTCTCACAATTCCTTTTTGAGCTTCTCTAAATGCCGCTTTGACGACCAAAAACGTTGATTCTTCGTCTAATTGTGGATCTGGCGACGCCGGCTGGACTCAAACTCCGTTCATCGTTCGCGTAAATCCGTCTGAATCATCTCGCCTGCGTCACATTGCGCCCAGTTTGCTCCTAAAATGACCATACAGATGTTCATCTTCGTCGTCTCGCTCGTCATCGGCGTCTTCGGCTTCTGGGGCAACGGAAACATCGTCCTCGCAACGTTCCGTCGAAAGGATTTTCAGAGCAAATGTGGTAGGATTACGGTAGCGAGAGCGCCGAGAGTGAATACCGCCTTTTCAGGCGTTCTAATCGCGATTCTCGCCTGCGGGGATACGGTATGCATGGCGTTTGTGTGGCACAACTCGCTACGATCAATCCTGCCGGTCATCACCTACCGTAGCGCCTGTTTCTGGACCATCAGTCCCTATCTGTTCGCGTTGAACTTTCAGACGTGTGTGATGTGCTCGATTGCGAGCGATCGTCTCTTCGCCATTTGCGCTCCGATCAAGTGAGTCGATTTTGAGTTTGGGGTTGATGATGGAGAGCGAGGAGAACGACATTGGGGCTCAGGTTAGCCTCAGTTAGAAATAGCCAGTTTTTTTTCTGAATTTTTGACTTTTGAGGTTTCAATCCGAGGTTATAAGCAACCAGTGTTCTCAAGACAATCTCAAATTTCGGGGTTTTAGTTGTTCTGGGATGCAAATTTGGCAATTTTTAAGCAATTCTGCTCCTTCCAATCATTCAATTCACTATCCGGCGTTTAAGAATGCAGTATTTGAGCTTCTGTAGCGGAAAAACAGACCTAAAGCGTTAAATTTCGTGTGAGCGATCGTTAAATCACGGTTCCTTGTTTTCTCTTCTGTTTTGGCTCAATTCTTGATATTTCCTTGTAGCCAAGAACTGTTAAAGCATCAATATTACACGAAAAAGACGAAATGGTCAAAATTTACACACAAAAAGACCAGATCAGTGCTGTCGATAGCCCGCCCGCGTAATGCATTCACATCGAGACTCCGATTTCTTGATTTTTGACCTCGTTACGACCGTAAAAACATGCAAATCGGATTTTTGGAATTACATTACATTTGGTAATCGGTCGAGCGAATCGTCTCCTTAAAGAGGATAGCCTTGCCATGCTTCCTTTTCTGCTAAATCAATTGGCTGCACGATAAGCAGGATGCTGTCTAGTCTATCAATGACTCATTTAAGCAATTAGAGGTGCAGAGGCCAATGTGAATCAGCAAAGCAGCTGTTTTCTGTGCACGTTCGTGTGACCGGCGCACCAAAAAAGGCCAAAAAGTAGTGAAATTAGTCGCAGGTGATGACGCAGATCTACGTCAGCTACTCTAGCCCCAATTCATTTAAAACTCAATTCGTAGACATTCGTTACCGTAAAACCCGCAAAAAAACAAACGCAATAGTGACTCCAATAGTGACAAAAACCGACTACAAATCCTAAAATACCCCAAAATCCGCTACAAATCGACTTTTCAGATACCGAATGATGTCAACGAGGACCTACATCTGCATCTGCATCACTCCGGGCGTCTTTTTCGGTCTCGCTACCGTAATCTTCGGAGGTGCGGTCCTTGAGGAGGACAAGATCTCAATGTGCAATCCGTCGTTCGCCCTGCCGGACATTGTCAACACCTTCAACAATCGCTTCAGTCTTGCGCTCAGCGTCGTGACGCTCTGCATCTACGTCGTTTCGCTCGTTCTGCTCCAAGTCAAGCGTAATTGGCTACCGTACCCTGTGCGGAGGGACAAGACGCGCAATTTTAGGCAAACAAATGCGGAAGCGTTCGGAGAGAGGCGTCGAGTACTCGCATCTGATGCAGCAGCAGAAGGTGATGCGCACGATCACCCTCGTGGTCGTCGTCTTCCTCTGCAGTTGGTTCTACGCGCATCTGAGCGTCTTCATCGCGATCACCTTTGAGCTGAAAGGCGGATTCTTGGATTTTGCGATGCGCACGGTGGTGAGCCTTCAATATAGAGACAAGTTGACCTCTGAACACGATGACACGATCGTCATGATTTGATTTAAATTTGATTTTTTTTGGCGGAAATCCTCGTTTTTTTTTTGGGATTTTGACGCTTGAAGCTTCTTTTCCGTATCCAAATTACCACGGAAATACACGAATTTGAGCGAAATCGATGGTATTCTGGCAAATTTGGACTTCAAATTGGAGGAAGGCGATTTGTCTCCACGCGATTCGCATTATTCTAGCTTGCGGAGTGCTAAATAGAGGCAATAGAACACGTTACAAGCTTCAAAATTGCATAAAATGGCGAAAAATCGCGCTCCGAACGGTGAACTTTGTCTTTCATCGCAAGCAAATCATGAATTCTTCGCTTTCTTCCCTGTTTTCGCCCTAAACGCCCGTTTCAGACCGTTCCGGCGATGTTCTGCTACGCTTCCAACTACTACATCTACTTGTGGCGCGGACGCGACTACCGCAGAGCCTTCAAGGAGCAGTTCATGTACCTCTACACGTGCAAGCGCATCGGTGCCAAGGTGAGCGTCGTCCGCACCAGCGGCGTCCACAATCAGAGCTCTGCCGACACCTTCTGCGCTCAAACCGTCCACGTTCAACCGAAACATTCGTCCTAAAACGTTCTTCCTACCGTAATCCTGTAGTTTTAAGCAACTGATCACGTGCTTTGTAGTCTTGTGAAATGAATGTTTGATCTTTGAGCAAAAACGCGTCTACGTGAAACGCGAACTGACAATTTGAGCTACGCGACACAATTGGACGTTGAGTCAGCGAGTGAAGGCAAAAAATGTGGAACGCTTCACGAATTTGCGTGTCATCCTTGCGCAGGGGCCATGCTAATCTTCTCTGTATTGTTCCAATTTTAGTATATGTTCATGGAATGAACGGAGTTGTGAGTGGACGCCGCGCTTTTATAGAACGGAGTGGAGTTCTATTGCTCGCGCGCAGCGGTGCGAGAGAGCGCAGACGAGCAGAGAATCAAAAAGCAATGCAATTTCAATGCAATTTGGAGTTTGAAATTCGACGGATGAATTGGAGCATTTGTATCGTCTGATGTTCACACCTGATAAGAGCGCCAAAATGATTGTCATGTCGGCAAGCGCTCAACCTGATTTCAATCTAAAACCGCTTCAACTAGAACTGCGACTACGATTTTCAATGTTTTGGTTGGTATTACGAGCAAATCAAGCGTGCAGAAAAGAGTCAATTTCCGCACATTGCGCGAGGTCCGGAGTTTCGAAATTCGCGTTGATCGTTCTGCTCTTCAGTCGGAGTCCGTATTCCTACCACAAAACGATGAGTTGGACGAACGTTTCAATAGAGCAGCTAAATAAAAGAATATTCGAATAATTCGGGTGAAAAAACATTTACTTCAGGGTGAGGAAAACGGGTAATAAACATATGTTAGAAACAACAATTCTGGTGGCGGCAATCAAAAGTCGAAGCATCGAATGCACTCGCAGTCCTCGGCAGCTTCGCGATCGTCGTTTACGTATCCTTCCATCATACGCCTGTATTGACGCCGCGCCCACAAACACCAGGGAACAAAGAGCACCGCGCAAAAGGTGACGGTGATGGCGATCATCACGTGCGGACGAACCACCGCTTGCTGCCTCTCGTACTCCTCGGCAATCTTCTTGTAGTGGCGACGCGTAGCTTCATCCCGAAGATTTTTCTGCTTGAGGAGCGCCAGCATGTCAGTCGGACGAGGAGACGGGGTTGTGGTGGAAGGCATAAGCGGCGCCAGGAACACGTTGCGACCATAGAGCGGGAAGTACATCGGAGAACAGTACGGCGTCTTGATCACCTGGACACGATCATAGGCTGTTTCGTATCTCACCGCCCAGGAGCCGATCACTGAGTACGGTTTCTTCTCGGGATCCGTATCCAAGTAGGCGTAACGTTTCCGTGCGTTTCGAATCAAGTCAATCTGCGGGTCCTAGAACACAGCATTATGACGACGGTTAAAGCACAGATGACTTACGGAATAGTTGTAGTGCTTGACGGGGACTGGATAGTTTTGAATCCGACAAGTGTCCTCACCAGCAATATTCCATTCGAACAATCGCAGCTGCACGCGAACCTTGCCATTCTTCATCACAAACACAAGATCATCCGAAACCGCTAAATCTGCACCCGAAACGTCTCTGATCTGGTAGGTATCGTATACTCCTAACGGCTTGTAGGATATCCAGCTCACATTGGTTGGATTATCGCTGAAATCAGTACAATAAAATTACTATATCATGGAGCGTTGAGCTTACACGCTGGGTATGCGGAAGTATGCAGCTCCGATGTGATCTTCCGTTCTGTTTTCCTTGTGGCGATTGCGAGTAAATTCGGTGACCATTACGAGATAATCGTCAACAAATGGCGATTGCGCGAAAACTGCTCGACTGACGCTGTACCTGCTACTTCCGGAAGAACAAGCTAGAATTCAGGAGAATTATTGAGCATCCCGTAAAAGGCGCGAATTCTTACTGCTAAGAGCCAAGTAACCAACAGATTCGCTGCGTGGAATGGTGTCCAGTTTCAACAAGCAGTCTCCATACCACTCAAAAATGTTGAAGTTCTGGGCTATCTCTGCATCTGTGATGATGCATCCGGGTTCCCAATCCGGTAGGTGCGTATACGGCAAGGGCGGGAGTGGTGTAGTGACGGGCATTGAAGGAGCGAGCTGTACGCCTTGGAAGAGGTCAGCTGGACCAAATGCGTACAAGCACGTGTGACTAAATTTTCGGAATGATAAATGAATCGAGCGAATACAAAACTAACTTGTCCGGCCAACGCAGGTAGTGGCAATCGAGATCGGCATTAGCTAAAGTGACACGTTCAAGTCCAGGAATGAGAACAGTTGCGGAGTGGTTCAAAGCGAATTCTGGGCTGCATCGCTTAGTTGTCGACAGAATTCCGCGGTATGAGGCAACTGGGACTTCGTTGATATCGGGCAATTTCCTTTTGTGGCAAACAGGGCGCTTGTACATATCAATTTCAACAATTGGATCCGTTGTTTCAGGCTGAAATTGGTCGTAAATTAGACGAAATTAATAAAACGACTTACACAAGGGTGGAATCCTTCCGCCAACCGATGTTTATCGCCATCTTCCTTCACGAACTGATTGTTGATGAACACCTTTTCGTTGTAAATGAAAGAGTAAACATCTTCTGGGGCCATTGGGTCTGCGACAATATAAGTTCTGGGCCAGTCGGGATCCATAATGAACTGCATCGAAGCTATCCTAAAACAAAGAGTAACACGATGCCAATAATACGAGGGGACTAACGTTCTCTTGATGATTGAGTAGCTGAGCGGGGAATGTGCGGTCTTCTCGAGCTTAAGATGCGTGTCATTCAGAGTAACACTGCGCAAACCATGACTAAGGATAACCATCGTATTATTTCTCTTTTGAAGAAGTTGCACGACAGGAGCAAAATCTGAAAATCATACGATGAGAGCAGAAAATACAGATAATGTCTAACCATCGACGTCATCGATGCGCAGAATATCCCTTGTGACATGGTGTTTAGCGTCTTCGAATACAAGCTTCGCAAGATCGACTGGCAGCTTGTCGGTGTATTCATGAGGTTCAGTGGGACCGTAACTGAACACTCGACCCCCAACAAAGCCGATGATCCGTAGTTGCTCGATGTACGGGAATCCATTCTCGTTCGATGTCATCTCGTAGCGTGAGCAAACTTTATCTGCAAACGGAGCATGAAGAAACAAACGGAGCGCGACTCAAAGACAAACCTGGTTTGGCAGAAGGTGGAGTAGACGTGCTCAAGACACTTCCGAACAGGAGCAACAGCAACGCGGCAGACATCGGGAACGTGGAGCAGCGGAGCCAAATCGAAGGCGTAGACGGAGACATCAGGAGTGCTTTTCGTAGAGATCAGCGACTGCACACCGGGTGATCAACAAGGTGACTGACGTCGAGGGGTCGATAGCAACCGCTTTTTAGGCCTCGTTCAGACAGATTGTCGGTGAGTTGTCGCAATTTTCTTTTGAAATTCGTCTACGTGGAGAGTTCGCACGTTCGGTCACGCCAGACAGACGCCAAAGACGAAACTCACTCGCCGTCAGTCGATCGCTCTGTTTCCGCCGTGCGAGGTCGCTTGCAGTCTCTGAGCTTCGAAATTCGCGTTGATCGTTCTGCTCTTCAGTCGGAGTTCTCCATTTCAGAGTTTTCGCTCCTGAAGACGAGAATGAAGGCTCTGTTGCTGGTGATCGCGGTGCTTGGCTGCGTTGCGGCAGATTGTGAGTTTATTGATTTCCGTCTTTTGTCTTCTATTCCATGTTTTTGTAGTTCGGCGTGACTGCACCGTCGAACAGATGGAAGGACTGAACATCGTTGGTTACGCCTACGATCGCGTCTTTCGTATTACGGATTACCCACGTATGCTTGAGTTGGATGAGCAGTTCATGTATGAGGAGCGAATAGTGAAGATATCTAATGTGATGCGTACAGGTAAGGTGTTGTTAGTTGACTCGTAAATCCGCTTAATTTGTACAGACCTCACGAGACTCGTGCATCTCCATCAGGGCTTCGACCATAATTTAATTGTACTCGAATACGGAGAATCGGACATTGAAGAAACCGGTGATCCTGATACCTGGAAATTAAGCCATGTGATTGATTACCACAACATCAGCGCTGTTTCCGTAATAAACAGCACGTAAGTTTATAGCTCCATTAATTCGTTAGCTTCGCATTGTTAATTTCAGGACCGTAGCTTTAAAAGAACGAATCGGTCCACATCGTTCGGGATGGATTAGTACCCTGTTTGAAACCAAACACCCGGACAACAAGGATTTTAGTTCCTTTGTGTACGACGATCTCTTGTACCACCAAGGCGGCCATACAAACGTCTCTGGTTTTCGTTCTCGTTTTAAATTCGTTGCGAATTCGAGCCTTTGCGTAAGTCGTCACCGATAAACTCAACGATTCTAATTGATTTTTAGGTCGGTATGAAATTTCCAGTCGTTGACATCGCTTACAAGCCGCCCATCTGTCATAACCGCGTGTTGAACGAATCGGCGCCCACTGTGAATGATCCCGACGACGATGACGAGTGGATCGTCGCTGTGGTCAAAGGAATCAGGACTACTCGATCGGAGAAGCTCGATGGGCAGTCCAACGAACACGCGGAAAACGGTATTCCGTATGACAAGGGCCGGTTGATTCTTCCCAACCATGATATATTTTCCTACTACATGCTGAAACCCGGAATGGAGTGAGTTTTTGTTCCCATAATTGTTCTAAGGTTTCGTTTCCAGCAAACCGTGCATGTTCGCTCAGGGAAACAAATATCTCTTTCACGACGTCCAAGTAGAGCCGGCGGATCCCATTCTATTCGCGACGGGACAACCATCTTCCACCATCATGCCCCAACCACAGATCCGCTACTAAGAATGCTGTTGAGGGATCCGACGGCAAGAATACATGGCGAAACCCAGGCGCCTTCTTGGCTGTTTTTTTTGTTTCGTTTCTCTGGAATTGCGGCTTCCCTGTCGATGTAACTGTTCTTTCCCCTTGTGATGCCATTCGATAAATGATTGTTGCCTTTGAGATGTCTCGGCATTCCGGTGTTGTTCACCTCCTTTCTGATCGTCGTTTTCAATGTTCGCATTCAAGTGATCAACTCTTGACCACAACTCACAATCAAACTGGAATTTTCTTTTCTGTCTATCTTCGAAATGCACTTTTTATCTCCGATAACGATCGGATTTGTAGTTTGTTCCCCAATCGTGCATGTCAGTCTCATCACGCGCGCAAATATCGTCGCCACTTCCTCCCTTCCGCCAACCTTTGAACTCGTTCCCCCAAAACGCCTCCTGCCGCTACCAACTCTGAACTCGGAAACCTGGAGATGAATCGATCGCAGCTGTCAGAAACCGGATCCAAACAGTTTAAGAGCCTTGCAACTGGCAACAGAACGACTCCGCACCCCAAACAGGTCATCAAAAGCAGCGCGCAGACGGAAGAATGCGTGATTGATCATGTTATTACCCGCCTCCTTCTCGCTCATCGCTCCCGCTCGCCGGTCGGCGGACGCCTCCTGACACAAATCGTCTTTTGTCTTTTCCGAGAGAATGTTGCTTCTGCGGATCGCCGCGTTGCTCTTCGCGCTCGCGTCGATTCCAATCGCGACCGCTTTCCTCGCCTCGGCGTTCTCCTCGGTCTCCGGCTCGGTGGGCAAGACGGAGAACTGCGAGGACTGGAGCGAGTACGGCCCGTGCTTCAGCACCAGCGACCGCTCGTTCTGGTCGCGTCTCCCGCGACAATGCTACCAGAATCGCTACATGCAGCTGATCGTTGGAATCGGGAATCCGGTCGTGCAGAAGGTGATGGACTACGCGGAGCTGTTCAACAAGTCGGCCGACGCGTGCGGCATGTGCAACGTGCAGGTCTCGTGCAGTCCGCGATGCAACTACCAGAGAGGGTTCGTTTGAAACTATTCTGATAATCCCTTTGGAGGACACGGAAACGTGAGATTTCAATTTTATTACGACCGGGTGACTTTGATTTCGCCCTTTAAACTTTCGGTAAACACCTTTTGGTCAAAAATGAAGAAATCAATTCATCTTTGTCTTTGTCAGCCTTTCCGCGTCAGAAACAAAGTAATTGTTATCACGGGAGCGTGCAGCATGTCGCTTTACAGCGTTTTACAGCGTGCTAAAAGGCTAAATCCGAGCGTTCACAAGCAAGACGTACTGGTTTTGAGGCTGTCAAAACAGGTTGAAAAATTTGAAGAGCAAAACAAACGATGAATGAACAAATTTATGAGCGATAACGATCGATTTGCGTCGTCTGCAGTGGAGTATCAAAATCAATGTCGCGCGTTTTGACTCGCGATTTCGCTAAAATTCGTCCTAGATTACGTGCGTAATCGCGTTAGGTTGAAAAATGGCATTTCCTGTTCACAAACTAGGGCGCTCTCTGTGCGGTTCGAACGTGCGAACTTTAGCGGTCGCTGTTCAGTTTGAATTTGACAATATTTCCGCAAACAAAGAGCAAACTTTGAAAACAGTTTAAAAGAGAACAAAAAAGGATCGGGAATTTCGAGTTGATTTACCATGGTTGAAAATTCGACGCGAATAACGCGACGGCTGACTCCTGTCGCGCTTTTCCTGTTGCCACAATCTCAAACATGATGACGTAGACGCCAACCTTCAACGACACATTTTCAGCGGAAACTCATTCGGCGTCGCGGACAGAGTGTGCGATCTGCCAACCGAACGTCAAGCCTGTGCGATGACACCAGAGACCTACGACGACGTTACCGGATCGTGCAAGTTCTGGCCTCCCAGGTAAACTCATCGTTCGCTCTTGTAATCGCCAACGCCTGTCCGCTCTTCAGAGGAATGTCTTCGGCAGAATTCCTCGGCGTCTTTGTTCCTCCGAACATTCGCGACCAAGTTTGGAATCTCAATCCGATGAACTGCATCAGGTAACACTGAACTGTCGCTCTGTGTGCAGCCGAACGCGACGCGTTTCAGCATCGGCCGCAAGTGCTACTGTTGTTGTGCGCCCTACCGGGTGAATCCCTGTGACGCCAAGTGCACTTTGGATCCGTGTCACAAAGGCCACGCGTTCACGACGCAGAGAATCCTGCAGCTGAGGGAGAAATGGCTGAAGAGAAGCGGCTGAGATGAGCGAGGACTGCAAAGTTGTTGAAATTATTAAGTTATTGTCAAGCAGAAGCTGAAAATTGAGAGAAACATAAAAAGAATTGAAACGTCTTCGACGAACGACCAAAATACAGTTTAATGACTTGTTAAAGCTGATAAAGTACAATATAGACTATTACAACAAAAAAGCGCTCACTTCGCTCCTCCTTCTGCTCCTTCTCCTCCCACCATAAAAGATTTGCTGCAGTTCTGCTTCAGCCGATCGAGCAACGCGCGCACATGCGAGGTCGCAACCAGGATGCCAACAATCTTGTGGTTCTCTTCGGTCCGAATGCGGATCAACTGCATCTGTGCCGTATTGATCGCCTTGTCTCTGAAGTGACCGCTGCCGAGGACCTCCTCGAGAATGGGCCAAACGGAGAGGACAGCACCGGAGAGGATAAAGTACATGCGCGTTCTTCTTCCAATTTCGCAGTATCCACTCGGGTTCCTCTTGTGGCACTTTCCGTGAAAGTACACGTGCTGGCATGTTCTAGCGGAATCTGAACAGAGCGCAGTCAGAATATCATGTTAGGCATATTCCTACTCTCGTACTGCTCCTTCCACGTTTGCTCGGTTTCTTCGGGAGTCGCTTTTACGAGTCGCTTTTTCATCGCCTCAATGCTCTTCAGTTCGGCCGCGCGACCAGTGGAGGGACGAGTTATGGCGCACATTTGGGAAAAACTCTTCTCCGAGCCCATTTTGCCGATTCCGTAGATGAGAACTGCAGAGCGTTTGCCAGTCACGCCTTTCGGTGTCAGATAGAATCCATCCTGAATACAGAATTGAGTTTGTTGTTTGGAAAACAAACAAACGTCATCATGGTTGTGGTCTTTGTACAAATCCATCGCTTGCTCCCAAGAAACGCCCCGCTCTACCGACACTTTGTGCAATTCCACCTGGTAACTTCCCTTCTGCGCATTTCCAATGAAAACGCGAGTATCCACGGCTCGAACGATGTCGCCCGCTGTTCCTATATCTGCAAAGAATGGGACGTTTATGCTACACTGCAAACAAAAACAAACCCATGATTCCGAGGTCGTAAGTTCCGTCGCGTTTGGCTTGACTGATCAACGTCTTCAGAACGTCCAGGAAGTACTGGAAGAGAGCATTCTGTGCGTGCACAGGAAGCCCCAGAATGCGATTCAAAAACTTTAAAAGCGTTGCGGCCTCACGCTCAATGGTGTAGTTTCCTTTCTCCGACTGGATGAGAAGACCGACGCCTTCCATGTAGTGTTGCATATCCTCGAAGAAGTTCCCTGGCATGTAGTCGGAGGGTGGAGCAATCATAGGTGCCATAGATCCAACGACGGATCGGCAAACGACGTCTAGAGCGGAACGACCGTACTTGGTGTCCAGGTTGAATTGGCTCAAATCGCGAGTTTCGGTAGCACGACGGTCACCGTGTGTGAGTGCACCGAGCGATTCAAGACGTTTAGCAACGATAGAAGCGAAGCGTTTCTCTCCGGCGAGTTCTGAGATCAGGAAAATGTATTCTGGAGCGCTGACTTGGTTAGAGCGATGAGTGCGGCCAAACTGTTGAATGGCTTTGTCAGCGGACCACGGAAGTTCCAGAGTGATGTGAACGCGACGAAGTTTGTTTTCCGCTCTTCGGTCCGACTGAAGCGAGATTCCGGAACTCGCTGCTTCGGAGATGATCGCAATCTTCTTCTCTCCCCTCATAAACATGTCCTTCTCCTCCATGTTCATCTTTTCCAAAGCCACGTCCGCGTTCGCCGATCGCAGCTCGTAGCCGACTGCACCGTCTTCCTTGGTCACCACACGACCTTTTCGTCCTGTCAACTCGGCCACAAATTGCGGTCCTCCGAGCTCATCGATGAGATGATCGAGCGTGTTCGTGGGAAGGGAGCGACCGAGTCGTTCAATCGCCGCGAGAAGTTCCTCTTTGATGCTCGCCAGGTTGTTTCTTGGTGCAAAGCCAAACCCATCGGCTGCTCCGCTATCAATGATTCTGCTCGATTCGATAAACTGACTGGCAGAGCGCTTCATGGCGTCAGATTCCATAGCTGTGGTCCGTTTGAGCGATTCGCTGACCGTATCGCGCTTCTTCTTTTTCAACTCCCTTCGGATTTCCTTTCTTCTCTTCTCGCGATCAATTCGTTTTTGCCGCTTCAGCCGTTTACTCTCAGCCATTTGCGCCCTTGTTCTCATCCTCTTGTCAACAATGGGTTCGCGGCCCTCCCAAGGATCGCCTGTATCAACCACGTTGACCACCAAAAGAACAACAACCACAAACATACCAGCTGTGTCCTTCAAGAAAGGGTTGTAATCGTCGTCCGATGAACTATCAGTAACCATCTGTTTCTGCTTTTTCGCCCATTCATCGTCGTCTTCGCTTTCAGAACTTCCATCAGAATCATCACTTGATGTATCGTCATCGCTCGATGACTCCACCTCGGCCATCAGAGTGTTGATCCAGGCTTCGTCATCGTCTCCAAGCATGAGTTCATCGTCGGAGTCATCACTCTCCGACGTTTCACTTTCGTTGTTGTTTTCATCTTCGCCCAAATCCTCTTCTGCAGTGCTTTGACGCTTGGCGGGCGGGATTCGCAAACCTTTCCGGACACCGTAGTAATCAGGGCTCTTCGCTCGCCTCTTCCTCTCAGTACTTCCTCCACCAAACTTGCCGTCACGAACGTTGCCAGCACTTGTTGACTTTCGCAGGCTGGAGGGAAAGTGTTTCTCGACGAGTCCTTGAAGAACAGCTCTAGAATTGCAGAGTTTCGCTTTAGCACATTTCAACCAGCGCTCAATGCTCACTTTGCAGTTGAAACAAACTCCGTTAGATCTCCACCACAGTCCTCAAGCTGTTCGAGGGTTCTCGCTTCGCCGGTCGACTGCAGACCAATGACAACGCACTTGTTATGCTTGATGGCATCACGGGCGATCTGCACGCACGCATCAACTTTAGCAGCAACGCAGAGGTATTTGAAGAAACGCTGATGAGAAGCCCAGAACTGACCCCAGATCACCTTGCACAAATTACGACGATCTCCAGACATTTTCACCAAAGCATACTGAATTAAAGCGCCTGTACAGCAGCTCACGATTGCAAGTTCGTACCTGGAACTGTCGTCGACACTCAAGCCACACTTTCACAGAATCGTCGTACACGCGAACGAAATGGTCGCTGAGAGGAACTTCCTGGACACGAAAGCCGACGCCGTGAAAGGAGAGTTGCCGAGCCAAATACATTCCTCGCTGCTTCATGTCCATCGCAACGACCTCCATCGCGCCCACACCGCGACGTTCCACCGTGTTGATAAAATCTGAGAACTCGGGAAAGACTGTCCCGGACCCCACAGTCCCAAACGAGTCATATAGGCCATGTTCTTCGGCTCCGACGCTCCAGTAGCTGAGGCGTAAATGACACGAGCGTTCGGCAACTCTTTTGAAGCTCCAAAACCATTCGACCGGTTTTCGTTGGTTTGGTTCCAGCTGCTGGGCATAAATTCTTTGCTCGGTGACATTCGTCGAATACGATAACGCCATCAAAGTCCTACAGTATTTCGAGTCACCAAGCAATATTTTAAAAGCTGAACTTACAGGTCCGCACCAATGAATGAGTTGCTTCATTCGTGAACGATACTCCGCGTTAGCCGAGCGACATTCCCCAATCAGTGACGAATACGTAGCGAACATCACGCCTTTCTTAATGTTCCCATTCTCGGGTCCACTTATGTCCGCGTATTTCATCTTGCTCAGCTGGTAAACGTCGATGCCTTCTGCGCCAATGTCCCGAAAATCTCTTTCCGAATCATAGCGCAAGTCGGAGGAAACACTTAGCCTGAATGACCTCTACGGTACACGGCCGACGACAGCT
>MQUG01003798.1:0-25838 GCA_007213375.1 Steinernema feltiae | reverse complement strand
CGACATTTGCACCAAAGCATACTGAATTAAAGCGCCTGTACAGCAGCTCACGATTGCAAGTTCGTACCTGGAACTGTCGCCTACACTCAAGCCACACTTTCACAGAATCGTCGTACACGCGAACGAAATGGTCGCTGAGAGGAACTTCCTGGACACGAAAGCCGACGCCGTGAAAGAGAGTTGCCGAGCCAAATACATCCTCGCTGCTTCATGTCCATCGCAACGACCTCCATCGCGCCACACCGCGACGTTCCACCGTGTGATAAATCTGAGAACTCGGGAAAGACTGTCCCGGACCCCACAGTCCCAATCGAGTCATATAGGCCATGTTCTTCGGCTCCGACGCTCCAGTAGCTGAGGCGTAAATGACACGAGCGTTCGGCAACTCTTTTGAAGCTCCAAAACCATTCGACCGGTTTTCGTTGGTTTCGTTCCAGCTGCTGGGCATAAATTCTTTGCTCGGTGACATTCGTCGAATACGATAACGCCATCAAAGTCCTACAGTATTTCGAGTCACCAAGCAATATTTTAAAGCTGAACTTACAGGTCCGCACCAATGAATGAGTTGCTTCATTCGAGAACGATACTCCGCGTTAGCCGAGCGACATTCCCCAATCAACGACGAATACGTAGCGAACATCACGCCTTTCTTAATGTTCCCATTCTCGGTCCACTTATGTCCGCGTATTTCATCTTGCTCAGCTGGTAAACCTCGATGCCTTCTGCGCCAATGTCCCGAAAATCTCTTTCCGAATCATAGCGCAAGTCGGAGGAAACACTTAGCCTGAATGACCTCTACGGTACACGGCCGACGACAGCTTAATTAATACCAGATTGACCGTTTGCGACCAAGAAGATAGTTCTCAAAGATGATACAAGCGATTGTTCGACCTTTCCAACGCCAGCGCCATCGCCAATCAAGTAACCGCAGCGTTCACCGGATGGTAGATTGTTCTGATGCATCTGACAGGCATAGATCACTGCTTCTAGCTGCAGAGCAGAAATGCATCCTGTATCGATGAGCTGAAGAGAAAAGAGGAATATGAACATAGAGTAGAGTGCAACCCACCTCTTCTGGAATTGTCATCTGATAATGTACATCGGGAGGTTGGACACTGCTCAACGACGCCGTTTCGACCACACAATCAGGATGGGAGAGCCCTGACCGCAGCTTGCTCGGGATGTACTCGGCGTAAGTTTCCGCATGTCCAAGATTCTCTTCTTCGGTGTCAAATTCATGATTTTTATTCTCATGATATACAGCGCCCGCCTGAAGCGCAGCTCTCATTTCATCGCTAGCGGCCTTCTTCTTGGCGGCTTGAGCGAGATCGAAAAAGACGAGTTTGAATTCGCCGCCATGGAGGCATTTCGAGACTGTTGAGCCTGTAGAGTTGATTGATCCGGGCGCACAAGATGACTGAACGGCTGTGGTGCAGTCATTTGATCGACGGCTACCCTTCCTGAAGGCGTCGCAGGTGAAGCCCTGGCTCTGGGAATTGGTGTCAACAACCGACCGCCACGCATAATTCGGCGGATGGGAGTAGGATACCTTCCGGCAGCCAACGAAGCCGAATGTCGCATCTGTCCAGGCTGAGCAGAACCAAGCGATGGTGGTTGTGTTCGTGCCGCCAACTGTTGTACAGGGGGTCTGAAGGCGACGTACACCGAAGTGCCGACAGCGCTAGGTATGGCTACGATGGTTTGACGACCCTGTGCTTGTACAGGCACCGACGACCTGGCACTGACTTGTTGCACCATTTGCTGCTGTTGAATCGGTCGCACAGGTCCCGGCAGAGATCTTGAAAAAACTGGTCTTTGTCCCTGCTGACCTGGGGCATGAATCAAACGTGATGTAATCACAGAGCGAGGAAACGGAACGGCCCTGGAACGGTTCTGTAGTATCCGTGGAGTCGCTGCAGTTCCATCGGGTGGTCCACGTGCGGTCGTGTGATGCAGATTCGGATTGGACATTCTGAAAATAGCCAATGAGAGAATATGGGATTCAATTATCGGAGTAAAACTCGAATTGAAATAAACGTGGAACGCAAGCGAGTACAAATTGAAACAAACTGAATATTTGAAAACATTCACAAATCACACTGATCGTCCACCGGTATCAAGCACCGTACGCAACTGATCGTCCCTCCGCGGGGGAGACCGCTAGGCGCGTTGCATTAATCAAAGCCACCCGCCCACATCGGCCGTAAAAACAAAATGCTCACAGCGATTTTGATATACGAATTGTATCGGCGCCAACCAACCATTTACAAAAGAGAATTGATGGTCATTTAGAACGCAAAACATACACTGGCGAGTTTTCAATTAATCACCAAATGCTCGCGGACAAAAGCGGGACTTCCTAGGCGTGGATTTTACCAGAAACTCGCTCGGAAATCGTTAGGCAAACCCTGCGACGGCGCTTAAATAGTCCTGAGCTTACTAGGAGGTCAGAAGTTCAAAAGAAACAGCACTGCTAATAATTGCATGTTCGTTTGGGTGCTTATCTATATGCAGACCAGAGATGTGCGAAATTAAAAATTAGACAAAAATTTACGGAAAACCAGATGGAAACGCAAAAATAAAAGAAGTCGAGATCTATCGAGGGAATTTGATTCTCGCCCGGTGTGACATTTACCAATTTTGATGAGATGAGCTCCCGCCAATTTTGCCGCTACAGAACCCACGAAATGCGCGCTCTGTGAGCTCGGCAATTCCGATGCTATTTTCTGTGTTTGGAGAGAGAATACACAATCTCAGTACTGCAAACTGTGTGGCTCAAACACTGAGAAAAAACACCGAGCGATGGCGAGTGTGCGCTGTCCCACTGAATCGAAAAAAATGAATACGAGAAATGAACAACAAGACCATTCGCACGACAAACTCGACGAACAAAGAATCTCAGCAATTTTCGTCCTTCCGGGTAATGCGGAATTTTCATTACGCTCATTCATCATCACTGGAATTAAGAGAGTCGTTAAGCAATCAACAAAAATGCTGAATGCGAGGAGAGTCGAAGGTGAATTCCGAGCTGAATAACTAAATTACTAGTAACGGCGTGTTTGCCGGACAAATTGATCGATCGGGAAACGTCCACTCGAGCAGCACTCATTGTTCACAACAAACAGAATCAATTCACAGTAAAGAGTAATAACAAAAACACATACAGATGACGGATGAAATGCGCAAAATAAAATTTACCATTAAAAATGAGATCAACAACTAAGGAAATACAAAAAAGAACATTAGTCAACTTCTTCGATGGTTGGTCCTCCGGCGCCATTGGCGGCTCCAGCACCTCCCATGTTCGGCATTCCAGGCATTCCTCCGTCACCACCGGCAGACTGGTACATCTTGGAGATGATGGGGTTGCAGACAGCTTCGAGTTCCTTCTGGTGATGTTCGAACTCTTCTTTTTCGGCAGTCTGGTTCGAGTCTAACCAGGACAGAGTCTCGGCGCACTTGGCACTAATCTTCTGCCTCTCATCCTCGCTTAGCTTGCCCTTGATCTTCTCATCATCCACGGTTTGCTTCATGTTGAAGCAGAGCGACTCCAGAGAGTTCTTGGCGCCGATGAAGCGAAGCGCCTCGACATAGCGACTTCTAAGTGCGTCATCGCTTTCCAGCTGGTCGCCAACGGGCTTAATCTTCAAGATTGCTTCTGTCATCGTTTCATCGACCGTTTTGAGCAGCTCTGTCGCTCTCCTATTGCGCTCCGCATGCTCCCGTAAAGCCATCACACACGTTGCCTTCGCACGAGCGAGCTCCTCGTCTGCGATGCTGAGTCGCTCTGCAAATTGCTCGTTGAGTATTGAAGATTTTCGATTTCTTTCTCCAGATTGATCTTCAATCGTTGCGGATCAATTTCGCCTTCTCCGGAGAATATCGTCTTCTCCGGATTTCGTCCGTTATCCGTTATAATTCCCCAGACCAAACAATCCACAAAGTAGAACACGTCGAATGGATCCTGAACAAGCGGTTGGTGGATGTAAATGATCGAAAATGGCCTACCTTCTCCAAATCTTCCACGTCGATTACAAAACTCGGCTCGTCCATCGTCGTTTGTCTTCTGAAAACAACAATAATAAATCCAATCGAATAATGGAGAACGCGAAGGCGGCATTCCGAGCGATTCATTCAAATCCAAAGCTTATATTTTCCCACATGTCTTGTAATTCCGCGCAGCGATGCCTCTGCATACAACTCATGAGCTCCATCGCCCCGCAAGTCGGCACAACGCTTATGGCGCTAAATTAATTCGCGAACGAGACGACAAGCGAGCAGAGCACGCACTTTCAGACAGCGTCGTCAGTGCACGTGGAAGGAGAATCCGCGGATGCTCAGTGAGATCGCCGCACATGAAACTGCATTCGCGCATTTCAATAACGAATCGTGAACGAAACGAATGTCGAGCTACGTGTGTAAAACGTTCGCATCTGATAAAATTTAATTCAAATATGCAGAAGTGAGAGTGCAAAAGCAGAGAGAAATCAGAATTACTCGTTTCGAGTATTTATAAATATTAGGGGAAACGAATATATCGAAAAAGCAGCGATCAGCAGTGCCTACAAATTATTTTTAAAGCTATATTAAGCAGAAAAATAGTCACGACAAGCTGCAAGTCACGAATTAATCACAGAACCCACACAGAAACTGTGCGATGTCCACACCAACACCAAACGCGCCACTGACAGAATAAATTCGACGTTGTGAAACGGTTTATTCTCTGTATTCTCTATACGCGGACATTCTGCAGCTTATAAATAATTAGAAGACAGAAGCGCAGTGGTCGCTGTAATATCGCCGTTTGTCATCTTTGTCGCGCACGCGTATGGTCCTGATGCGAATCTCTTTCTGTCAAATAGTCCAGATTCATATGAAGGCCAACGCGTAGTTCTCGATCGACCGGAGAAAAAGAAGGAATTGCACCAGTTACCCACAAAAAGCCTCGTTAAAGGCGCGTAGCCAGATATGAACATAATTTTGTGAACGATTTTATTGGTTCGCAGTCAACAGGGAAGAGAGAGAATTTAGTTCAAGTTCTACGGTAGTTTCTGAAGATGCTGTAGACGTCATCGATTGCCGCGTTTCGTTGTGTCACGTCGAGTTGGCGCAGAGACTGCGCAATGAAGGTTCCGAACGCGTCGAGACCATCGTCGGCACTTGCCACGTTTTCAGCGATTCTGGCTCGTTTCGGTATCGGTTGATTGACTGGAGTTTCGTTCATCGCTGCAGGACGTTTGGCGACTCTGTGGACCGCTTCTTGTTGTCCTCCGAGGAGCGTCTCCGCTAGGGCAACAGCGGCAGGAGTAGGGGACGCTTTGCTGCTCGTCGGCGCCGCTTCTTCTTCGTCGGTGAACTTGAGCAGCTTGTAAATCTCCGAGTTTGTGTTTGACTCCTTGTCAGCGCGGTACTGGGTCATCAGCTTTTCCCACATCTTCATCAGAGTGCTGACAGGACCGGAAAAGTCGACTGCTTCGCCCACTTTCATCCAGAGCTCGCGACGAGTGGTTGAGCCTTTGCCAGTGTGCGATGGATCAAGCAGCGCGCGATTGTTGCGCATCGCTTGCGCTAGTTTCACATCCAACTGCGTGGTTGCAGCGCTTTCCGGCTTCTTGGCAGGTTGTTTCGAACGACCGCGTCGGCCGGCTGGAGCAGGTGCAGCAGTTGGTGGAGCAGTTCGTACGGGAGTCTTGGAACGAGCACGAGTCGTTGGTCCCTGCGCTGCTGCATTCACATTCGAGGAGCGTCGCTGATTTGAAGAACTGGCTGCTGGATTGCTGGTTCGTTTGCCTGAGTCAGTTGCTTTCGGTTCGGGGTCTTATTGGCTGGTGCTGCATTCGTGGATCGAGTGCGTCTCTTCTGTCCGGCAGGTGCTGGAGAAGGCGCGGCTGGTTCTGGAGTGCTGGAAGCTGCCGATGTTGAGGTGCTGTTGCGCAAATTGACTTTTGATCGCGATCTCCTTGTCGGCACCGTGCCGCTCTTTGCAGCAGGAGGAGCGGGTTGAGATGGTGCGGCACGGATTGGAGAGCTTGACACTTCAGTTGCCGATTGATTCGGTCGCAGTGTCACTCGAGAACGCGATCGTTTCGGAACGCTGCTAGCAGCAGGTGGAGCAGGAGCAGGTGACGGAACGGAAGTCTTCGCGGGTCCAGGTGTTTTCAAGCAGCTTCGTGCACGGCGGGGTGGTTTTGCAGACGTGGACGCTCCTTCGCTTTCTACCATTGGCTCTCGTTTGATGTCGGAAAAGCTCGACGAGGCTCGGTGGGCGTTTCCGCGCAGCCGAAGCAGTTGTCTGATGAAGATTGCCTTGTTTCGTTCGTTGATTGGTCCTGGAGTGTGTCCGAGTTCAACCAATTCTTTGCGCATCTCCAGAAAGGTGAGTTCTTCAACTGGTTTCTTATGAGACGCCATTTTGTTTGAGTCGTGAAGGTGAGGAACACTTCAGGAAGGGTGAGGAGAAGGGCGGAGAAGAGCGCTTAAATGGTACGAAAAGCAAGCGTAGCATTGCAATTGTCGCATTGCTTTTTCAAGTGCATCGCTTCCACCAAGAAGATTTCTCTGTTCGCCGGGCTGTCTGCGCTCACGCGATGACGTGCAACACATCCTGTCTAGACAAGTCAGCACGCGGCTGTCCACTCCGCGACTGTTCAGTCCTCGTTCCTCAGTTACGCGCAAGAAGGTCGGTCGTCCACGACACTCGACGCTACAGCAAGTCCCGTAGTATCCCGCGCCTCGTGATGTCGGATTCAGAGTCGGCCGCGTCGTCAGAGTCGGAGGTTGGCAGCGCGCCCGAGATCGTCGCGTTGTCGACCGCATTCACCGGTCTCGACAAAGAAGACTTTTACCACGGCCTGCTGCCAGAGGAGGACGCGCTGCGCCTTTTGCAACGAAACGGCGATTTTCTCGTTCGTGTCGGAGATGCCGGCGATGGAAGCGGTCGACAGGTAGGCGGTGATTCGTATTTTTTTCTGTTCTCATAGCGCTCGTGCAGGTGTGGATTTCAGTCCGATGGACGGATCAAGGATTCAGCTTTCCTGTTCTCGTCTCGCCGAAGGGATGCACCATCGACGGAAGTCATTTTGCCGAGTACGCTGGCGACCTCATTCGCCTCCACAGGAGTCAATGCGTTCCGGTAGCCGCGCAAGGAGTTCTACCGCTCAACGCCGTTCTGCGTCAGGAATGGGAAATTCGCCACGATCAGATCACGCTGACGCAGAAGCTGGGGGAAGGCGCCTTCGGAGAGGTTCCATCTGGGCTTTCTGCAAGTCACCAATGTGAAGAAGTTGCGCGTGGCGATCAAGTTATCCAAAGGCGAAGTCAACAAGGAGCAAATCGAGGAGATGATGCGTGAAGCGCGTCTCATGCGCCTGTACAAACACCCGAACATCGTGCGCTTCTACGGAGTCGCTGCGGAGAAGGATCCCGTCATGATCATCATGGAATTTGTGGGTGGCGGAGCGCTGGATAGTTATTTGAAGAAAGGAATCGGTTCGGTGAGCATTGATTCTCTCGTTTTCTGGTTGACGTTTGGGCCTATTTTTCAGATCACTCCAAAGCAGAAGGCGGGAATGTGGGTTGCTTGATTTAGAGACTAAACAGAAAAGTTGTTGTTTCAGGTGCTACGACGTCGCTTGCGGTCTCGCTTATCTCCACGAGCATGGCTGCATTCACCGGTAAGCGTTGTAAATCAATTCGACGTTGTTAATTTCGATTTTCAGCGATATCGCAGCTCGCAACTGCCTCGTCAGCACGAAGAATCACCGCGTGAAACTCTCCGACTTTGGATTGTCGACAAAGAACAAGAAACACGTGATTGACCGCAACGAGAAGGCGCCGATTCGCTGGTTGGCGCCCGAAGTCATCAGCACTTTGCTCTACGAACAGCCAGCCGACATTTGGAGCTACGGAGTCCTCTCGTGGGAGATTTTCGCTGATGGAGAAATTCCCTACAAGGAGTTTAGCACTGCTGACCTCAGGAAACGAGTAAATTTTATGAAACTTTCTATGCAAATTTAACACGATTTTTTAGATCCACGAGCCTGATTTCCGCCTTGTGATGCGCGCCGACACTCCGCAAGACGTGGCACAAATCGTCGCTACATGTTGGACTGCGAATCCACAGAGTCGCTCACCGATGTGCGCCATCGCTGCCGGCCTGAGAAAGTATTCTCCCGAAGAGACGGAGAAGGCGAAACTGAAGAAGAAAGAAAAGAAGGAGAAGAAGGCGGTCGTGCAGCCGATGACTCGGAAGAAAAGTTCGAAGCCGAAAAGCTTAAAAGCAAAGAAGAAAACGACGAAGGATGCTCGCGAAAGTCGCCTACGCAGGGATTCCGGGAGTCGTTCGCCGTCGAGTCGACGAAAGACGAAGCACAAGAAGAGAAGTCCAACGCCTTCCAAAGACGGCAACACGACCAGCACCTCCAGCTACACTTCTCGTTCTGGAAAACCGAGGAAATCGAGAATGGGATGATTTCACATAACATTGATTTGCAAATATAGTAATAAATTTGGCCGTGCGACGCCGAATGCAATTGATGCAAGCTATTCTCCGAGGTAACGAACCAAAATTCTCGATTTTTAGTTGTTAGTAGCTGAAAGTGTTTACGAGTGGTCCACCAGTACAGTAGTTACTACAGTCGTGACCATCGTTGGTTATCTTACGCTCTCTTCATTCAGCATTTGCTTCAGATTATTACATGTGTCCGGTGTAATCCGCGTTCGAGCAACTAACCATCAATTCACAGTAAAGAGTAATAACAAAAACACATACAGATGACGGATGAAATGCGCAAAATAAAATTTACCATTAAAAATGAGATCAACAACTAAGGGAAATACAAAAAGAACATTAGTCAACTTCTTCGATGGTTGGTCCTCCGGCGCCACTGGCGGCTCCAGGACCTCCCATGTTCGGCATTCCACCGGGCATTCCTCCGTCACCACCGGCAGACTGGTACATCTTGGAGATGATGGGGTTGCAGACAGCTTCGAGTTCCTTCTGGTGATGTTCGAACTCTTCTTTTTCGGCAGTCTGGTTCGAGTCTAACCAGGACAGAGTCTCGGCGCACTTGGCACTAATCTTCTGCCTCTCATCCTCGCTTAGCTTGCCCTTGATCTTCTCATCATCCACGGTTTGCTTCATGTTGAAGCAGAGCGACTCCAGAGAGTTCTTGGCGCCGATACGATCCTTCTGAGCTTCATCATCAGCCTTGTACTTCTCAGCATCGTTGACCATCCGGTCGATCTCTTCCTTCGACAGGCGACCCTTGTCGTTGGTAATGGTGATCTTGTTCTGCTTTCCTGTCGACTTGTCTTGAGCTGAGACGTTGAGGATTCCGTTGGCATCAATATCGAACGTGACCTCAATTTGAGGAACACCACGCGGTGCTGGAGGGATACCAGAGAGCTCGAACTTTCCAAGAAGGTTGTTGTCCTTGGTCATCGCGCGTTCACCTTCAAACACCTGAATCAACACGCCAGACTGGTTGTCAGCATAGGTGGAGAAAGTTTGCGATGTCTTCGTAGGAATAGTCGTGTTGCGCTTGATGAGCGAGGTCATAACACCTCCAGCTGTTTCGATTCCCAGCGATAGTGGGGCAACGTCAAGAAGCAGGAGATCTTGAACAGCTTCGCTCTTGTCGCCAGAAAGAATGGCGGCTTGGACAGCAGCTCCGTAGGCAACGGCCTCATCAGGGTTGATGCTCTTGTTGAGTTCTTTGCCGGAGAAGAAGTCGGAAAGGAGCTTTTGGACCTTAGGGATACGGGTCGAACCTCCGACGAGGACAATGTCGTGGATCTGAGACTTGTCCATCTTGGCGTCGCGAATGGCCTTCTCCACGGGATCCATAGTGTTGCGGAACAAGTCGGCACAGAGCTCTTCGAAGCGAGCACGGGTGATGCTCGTGTAGAAATCAATTCCATCGAACAACGAGTCGATCTCAATGCTGTAAAGTAGCCATAAGTCACACCAAAATTGAAAAGCAAATAGTACCTAGCTTGAGATGAGCTGGACAAGGTGCGCTTGGCACGCTCGCAGGCTGTGCGGAGACGGCGGAGAGCGCGGGCGTTGATGGCGAGATCCTTCTTGTGCTTGCGTTTGAACTCGGCAACAAAGTGGTTGACCATGCGGTTGTCAAAGTCTTCTCCTCCAAGATGAGTGTCACCAGCGGTCGACTTGACTTCAAAGATGCCATCTTCGATGGTCAAGATTGACACATCGAAGGTTCCACCTCCCAAATCGAAGATCAGGACGTTACGTTCTCCCTGGGCCTTCTTGTCCAGACCGTACGCAATGGCGGCAGCGGTGGGCTCGTTGATGATGCGCAAGACGTTGAGTCCGGCAATGGCACCTGCATCTTTGGTTGCCTGGCGTTGGCTGTCGTTGAAGTAAGCGGGGACAGTGATGACGGCGTCCTTCACTGTTGATCCAAGAACGCTTCGGCGGTTTCCTTCATCTTGATGAGGATCATCGACGAGACTTCTTCAGGAGTAAAGGACTTGGTTTCACCCTTGAACTCCACCTGGAGCTTTGGCTTGCCAGCATCGGCTTTAGTGACCTTGAAAGGCCAGTGCTTCATGTCGTCTTGGACGGCGGCGTCATCGAACTTCCGACCAATAAGACGTTTGGCATCTATAACATCAGTCCATCAAACATGACTCAAAAAATTGAAATGTAACTCACCGAAGACAGTGTTGGTTGGGTTCATAGCAACCTGATTCTTGGCGGCGTCTCCGATGAGACGTTCCGTGTCGGTGAAACCGACATACGACGGAGTGGTGCGGTTTCCTTGGTCATTTGCAATGATCTCGACCTTTCCGTGCATGAAGACACCGACGCATGAGTACGTTGTGCCCAAGTCAATTCCGATGGCGTTGGCCTTTGACATTGTTAGCTTTTCTGCAAGGAAAGGAACGAATGAGGATGTACACAGCACCGAGAATGGGCTTAAATGCGAACAATTCACTGCATATAGCGATGCCAAATAACGATGAATACGCGATGCAAAACGTGGTAATATAACAGCACAATGCAATACAACGAAAAACAGTTTCAACGAACACTGGCAACAATATGAGTGGGCTCATCATATCACACACCTAAATCATAGAAATAACGTCATTACAGGCCGAAAACAACGAATTTCGAAACTTTCACATCTGACGTAATCTAAAATCAGAGCAATCACAGAGAGCACCAAAAATAAAGTGAAGTTTGCAGCAGCGGCAACCTTTTATGCGTCGGAATAGAAAAACGAGAAACGCCGCGAGATCGAGAGGGCGGTGCAAACAACGAACACGGCGCGGCGACCATTCGTTCATTCGAGAACATTCGCGAACGTTCACGCGTACTTTCCAGCGCGTCGTCGCGACGAAACCGAAACGCGGCTAATGCATTTCAAAAAATTGCTTCGAAAATATTCTGGAAGCGATAGTTCTCGTGCTGGGACCGACATGTCTGTCGGTCATAATGATTGTCCTGTTTGTACGTCTCGCTATTCGCGCAAAGCTGTTTGCAATATTGTGTGTGACGCAACCATGAGCCTATCACATTATCTGAGCGAAGATGGGACCGACGTGTCCAGTCGAATTGGTTGACGTGTCGTTGGTCGTAGTAATCGACTTGTTCATATTACGTCTCAATGTTCACGCACAGCTGTTTGCGCGTTTTGAGCGATGACGCATGACGCAATAATGAGGCCGCCTGTCCTGCGAATAACAAAATTAATCATTGATTTTTTTCCGGAAAGACGATTTGTAAAATTCCTGCCTTGTAGACCGCGGAGGTAAAACCGTAAAACAGTACGAACGACACAGGAAAGGATGATCACAGCGCTTGCGCCAGCGCCGGTTTGAAAGAAGGGAAAATATCAAAATTCCTTGGAACTTTGAGCATCACATGATAAGGCGAGTCGCCTTTTTTACAATTTTGACACAAAGAATGAAAATAATATCTGATAAAACCCGTGTCCTGGGAAGAGACAACGCCGAAGACGATCAAATCTCATTGAATTTATTCGTTGGCATCTTGATTACTCGATTAGATCATTCCCAAACCGCCTTCGTGAACTGTTTTGGCGGTCATGTACGAATGCAAACACACAACGATGGTCTTGAAGGTCGGACGCTCGTTTTCGTCTTCTAAGCCAAAGAAATAAAGAACAAACACGACAAGAAAATACAAAATTTTATAATCAAATTATCACAATTTACAAAATTACAGGAGAGGGATAATCAGCAGACGCAAAATCCGGTGTTGCAGGGGAGTCCAAAACAGGCTTCCTCGGCAGTTTCCGCATTGCATTCCTTCACGTTGCAGAGCCCACTGAGAGCATCGAAGAAAGTGGGGAATCCGTGCTTCTCGTAGGCATCATAGCAGGCGCAACGGCTTTTTTCCTTGTTGCAGGCGCCCTTGAGGCCTCCACAGTCGCTGTCGTCTTCGCAGCTGAGGAACTCAAAGCATGCTCCGCAGTTGCATTTGCCGTTGAAGAATCCGATGCAGTACCCGCCGTTGCAGTCGCTCTGCTCATAGCACTCTTTGGCCGCTGTGCAGTTGTGTTTGGTTTCGGCTGAAATAATTCGATTAGAGCAGCCAAAGCAGGTGGGAATACGAACCTGTGATGGTAGTCGTCTCGGCAGGACTTGGCGTGGTCGACGTGATGTCCGAAGTGGTGGTCGTGGCTATAGTTGTGGCTTCAGTGGTCTTCGCGGCCGAGGATGGAGCAGCAGACGCCAAAGACACGAGAAGAAGCGCGGCGATGGCAAACGCGAAACGATGCATGATTGAAGCAATCTGGAATAGCCGCGAAATAACACAAAGAATCTCGCATAAACGACAACAATCTTTGTCAACAATCAACGCGATCAACGCAAAACGAAATAAAGAAACGCGGCGTTCAATCGCAAACGAAAAATTTACCGATGACGACTATGCCGATTCAGCGCGAGGCGTCGAAGAATAAAAATTCACCTCGCTCGCGTTCTAGAAACATCTGGAAACAGATTCGCATGTCTTCGCTTCAGGAAATTTTGAATTAAATTCAAAATTGCGAGCGAGAGCTACGCGAATCGCAATGTCGAACAAGTGCGCGGTGGCGGAAATAAAAGGAATGTCGCTCGCTGTGCATGATCAAATCTTCGTGAACATGATCTTTTTACGACGGCTTTTCGACATGAGCAGCGCCAACACATCGACTGCTTACCGGAGCGACGCTTTGGCGTAATAAAGTGCTTGGCGTACAGTGCTTCTCGTTGACCATGCGATGACGGAGCCAGCTTTTCGTGAAGCTTTTTCTCACGAGTCGCGCTAGTAGATCTTACAAGAGCATTGCAGCTCACCGGACCGATGTCATCATTGCGATAATTTTTTTAAGTCGGTCTGAATGATGGAATGGAATGAAAATAAATGAAAATAGCGCGATAAGCAGGGAATTCAAAGTTCTTGCATGTGGCGGGTGATGCGGCGAGCGAACAGAGGCGAATTGATGGAGCAGACCGCCTCGTAATGAGAGAATGGGAAACTGTCAGACTCTGAGCAATACCATAATACCGTAAGTTGTCACGTCACGCTATCTGTCAAGGCGATTTGAACGAACTCACTGTGCAAACGATGGTTCGTTTACCAAAGGAATCTCATAGACAATAATTATTTATCCACTGGCAGTACAAGAGAAAAGAACATTTGCAACAAGAAGAACGTCGCGTATCAAGAGAAACTAACAGAAACCAATCCAAAAAACAGCAGCGAAGAGCCAAGAAGCAGCCTGAGTTTTGTCTGCCTTCTTTCTGCCGCCGGATCCCTCACCAAAGGTATTACTAGCCGGAGTTGTGGTTGGCGGCATAATGGTGGGGGATGGAAATTCCGTCGCGAATAGAATGGGATCCGCCGGCTCTACTTGAATATCGTAAAAGAGATATTTACTGCCCCGAGCGAACATGCACGGTTTTCTAAAAACGAAACTTGGAACAACAATTATTTAAACCAGAACTCACTTCATTCCCGGCTTCAGCATATAAAAGCAATACTCCTTGTGATCGGGAAGATAGAACTCGCCTTCATCAGTCAAAATACCGTACTCATCTCGATTGTTGTATAGTCCACATAGCTTCTCAGAGCGCGTAGTCCGTATTCCGTTGACCAAAGCAACGATCCACTCGTCATCATCGTCAGGATCAGTAGGAGTGGGTGCAGATTCGTTCAACACGCGGTTATGACAGATGGGCGGCTTGTAAGCAATGTCAACGACGGGAAATTTCATGCCGGCCTAAAAATCAATTAAATAGTTGAGTTTATCCGTCACGACTTACGCAAAGGTCTGAATTCCCCTCGAACTCATAAAACCAATCAAAAACCGAGATGTTCGTAAATCCGCCTTGGTGGTGCAGGAGATCGTCGTACACAAATGAACTAAAGTCTTTGTTGTCCGGGTGTTTGTTTCCAAAGTCAATACTATCCCATCCTGAACTACGCAATTTGATCCGTTCTTGTAAATCAGAAGTCCTGAAAGTAATAATGCGAAGTTAATTAATTAATGCAGAAATCAACATACGTGTTGAATACGACAAGACGGCTCTCGCCGAAGTACGTTACCGAATCGCGTAGATCATAGTGACCAGGAAAAATTCTTTCTTTGGCGTGGCAGAATCCATATTGGAGAACAATTAATTTATGATCAAAGCCCTGGTGAAGGTGAACGAGTCCCAAGAAGTCTGTGCAAATTAAACGCACTTCCTAGACAGTTAACAAAACCTTACCTTCAGTCATCACATTCGAATTCGCCGTCAATATTCTCTTCTCAAACATGAACTCGTGATCCATTTGAAGCATATGTGAGTAATCCTGAAGACGAAAGACGCGATCGTAGGCGTAACCAACAACGTTCAGTCCTCTCATCTGTTCGACGGTGCAATCAGGCCGAACTACAAAAACATGGAATTGAAGACAAAAGACAGAAATCCAGAGACTCACAATCAGCCACAACGCTGCCAAGAACCGCAATGAAGATCAACAGCGCCTTCATTGTCGTCTTTGGGAGCAAAAACTCTGAAATGCAGAACTCCGACTGAAGAGCAGAACGATCAACGCGAATTTCGAAGCTCCGAGACTGCCTGCAAGCGACCTCGCGCGGCGGAAGCAGAGCGATCGACTGACGGCGAGTGAGATTCGCCTTTGGCGTCTGTCTGGCTTGACCGAACGTGCGAACTCTCCACGTAGACGAATTTCAAAAGACAATTGCGACAACTCACCGACAATCTGTCTGAACGGGGCCTAAAAAGCGGTTGCTCTCGACGCCTCGACGTCAGTCGCCTTGTTGATCACACAGTGTGCAGTTGCTGGTATCCACGATAAGCTCTGCTGATGTCTCCGTCTCCGTCGTGTCCTTCGCTCCAGCTCAGTTGCTCCACGTTCCCGATGTCTGCCGCGTTGCTCCTGCTCCTGTTCGGAAGTGTCTTGAGTACGTCTACTCCACCTTCTGATGCTCCAGGTTTGTCTTTGAGTTTTCCGTTTGTTGCTTCATGCTCCGTTTGCAGATAAGGTTTGCTCCCGCTTTGAGATGACATCCAACGAGAATGGGTTCCCGTACATTGAACAGTTACGAATCATTGGCTTTGTCGGGGGTCGAGTGTTCAGTTACGGGCCCACTGAACCCCATGAATACACCGACCGGTTGCCAGTGGATCTCGCTAAGCTGGTGTTCGAAGACGCAAAACATGCGCATCCCACCATCGATATTCTGCGCATCGACAATAAGAAAGGTTAGACAATATCTCTGTTCTCTGCTCTCATCTTAAAATTTAGATTTTGCTCCTGTCGTCCAGCTTGTTCAAGCCAGAAACAATACGATGTACGTTGTCCAAGTTGGAAAACGCAATGTTACTCTTAACGAAACTCATCTTGTGCTCGGCGTGATCAGTCCATCAAATCTCTATTACATTGACGTCAAGAGAACGTTAGTCCACTTGTATGGTAACACTCTTTTAATGTTCGTTGTAGGGTAGATTCGATGGAATTCATAAATGTACCAGTAGAAGACCAACGTTGGATTATGGCAGACCGAATGGCCCCGGAAGATATTCGTTCTTTCGTTTACAATGAAGAACTCTTCATTAACAATTTACTCGTGGAGAAACTCACAAAAGCAGCTATCTTGGTCAACCAATCTCATCCTTGCGTAAGTTGTTTTAATTATTTCATCTAATTTACCACCAATTTCAGCCTGAAACAACGGATCCCATTGTCGAAATAGATCTGTACAAGCGGCCTCTGTGCCACAAAAGGAAAGTGCCGGATAGCAACGAAGTTCCAGTAGCCTCATACCGTGGAATTCTATCGACAACGAAACGCTGCAGTTCGGAATTCACTTTGAACCATTCCGCAAATGTTTTTATTCCCGGATTGAACGTGACCTTATCTAATGCTGAACTCGATTGCCACTACTTGCGTTGGCCAGACAAGTTAGTTTTGTATTCGCTCGATTCATTTATCATTCCGAAAATTTAGTCACACTTGCTTGTACGCATTTGGACCGGCTGCGCTTTTCCAAGGCGTTCAACTTGCTCCCTCTATGCCTGTCACCACTCCGCTCCCGCCCCTCCCGTATACGCACCTACCCGATTCCGAACCCGGGTGCATTATCACAGATAAAGAGATTGCCACAAACTTCAACATTTTTGAGTGGTTTGGAGACTGCTTGTTGAAACTCGACAGCCTTCCATACGGAGAGTTTGTTGGTTACTTGGCACATAGCAGTAAGAATTCGCGCTTTTTACGGGATGCTCAATAATTCTTCTGAATTCTAGCTTGTTCTTCCGGAAGTAGCAGGTACAGCGTCCGCCGGGCAGTTTTCGCGCAATCGCCATTTGTTGACGATTATCTCGTAATGGTAACCGAATTTACTCGCTATCGTCCCAAAGAAAACAGAACGGAAGATCACATCGGAGCTGCATACTTCCGCATTCCCACCGCGTAAGCTCTACGCTCCATGATATATAGATTTATTGTCTTGATTTCAGCGATAATCCAACGAATGTGAGCTGGATATCTTACAAGCCGTTGGGAGTATACGATACCTACCAGATCAGAGACGTTTCGGGCGCTGATTTAGCGGTTTCCAATGATCTTGTGTTCGTGATGAAGGATGGGTTGGTTCGAGTGCAACTGCGATTGTTCGAGTGGAATATTGCTGGCGAGGACACTTGTAGGATCCAGAACTATCTAGTCCCCGACCAGCACTACAACTATTCCGTAAGTCATCTGTACATCAACCGTCGTCATAATGCTGCGTTCTAGGATCCGCAAATCGACGCGATACGGAACGCCCGGAAACGGTACGCCTACCTGGATTCGGATCCGCAGAAGAGACCCTACTCAGTGATCGGCTCCTGGGCGGTGAGGTACGATACAGCCTATGATCGTCTGCAGGTGATCAAGACGCCATACTGCTCTCCGTTTTCCTTCCCGCTCTATGGTCGCAACGTGTTCCTGGCGCCGCTGATGCCTCCCACCACAACCCCTTCTCCTCGTCCGACTGACATGCTGGCGATCCTCAAACAGCGAAATCTTCGGATTGAAGCCACGCGTCGTCACTACAGGAAGATCGCCGAGGAATACGAGAAGGAGCAAGCTGTGGTTCGTCCGCACGTCATGATTGCGATCACAGCCACATTTTGCGCCGTACTCTTTGTGCCCTGGTGCTTGTGGGCTCGTCGTCAGCGCAGGCGTATGCTGGAAGGCTACGTGAACGACGACCGTGAAGCAGCCGAAGACTGCGAGTGTATCAGATACTTCGACTTTTGATTGCCACTGCCAGAAATGTTGTACTAACATATGTTTATTTCTCGTTCTCCTCACCCTGATGAAGTAAATGTTTTTTCACCCGAATTATTGGAATTTGCATATTGCGATGGTTCTTCTATTTGCTCTATTGAAGCGTTCTGTAGGGAAGCAACTAATTTTGAGGTCGTGGTGATCGATCGTGAAGAGTAAGGCTGAGTGCACATATATAAGCGCACTCAGTAGAGCGCTTGAACGTCGCTATCAGCTTCAAGGACACAATACCGTACGCTGTAAAATCCTTACTTTTTCGCAACGTTGCTGCGCATTGTGGATTTCCGTGGATGCGGTACGTAGTTGCCTTTCGGTCAGTTAACGTTTAAGGCACCCGCGGCGACGAAATCAAGAGCCCCGGAGAAGCGCAGTACAGTGGAGAAGGACAAAGGCTTGAACTTCCTTCTTACGCATGAGTTCGCTTGACCGTGAAGGTGCGCACAGGCAGAACATTCTCATTCGATTATCACCGGTGATGTTGTCCAAGTTATCGCGGGTGTGACCGTTGGGTTGACCGGTCAGGTCCGTCGGCGATCAGGTCAAATTTATCGCAACTCACATGGGCGCTGCTCTCTGTGGATTTCGATAAACCGTTTTCTCCTAATCCCCTACGTGACAATGAAGAGCTGGCACGCGCGGCTGTATGAAGGAGACCGCTTGCTGACCAAGCAAGAATTCAAGGCTATTGAAAAGCGTCATTTGCGCTTCTCTTTCTCGTTGTTTCTCCTTCTCTCTGCTTTCCGATATCCGATACGTTCAGCGCCGATTCTGTGCTCTATAATGTCTTAATACCGCAATCTAGATCTTCAAAATACTGGAGATGATAGGATTTGTTCTCGGAATACTCCGCCAGCAAAGCTTTTCCTCACAAGTCGCTCTATTGACCATATTGGCGAGCTTCTCGAACATGTCCATCTTACGGGCGGCCATCTCTGCGAGTTTCTAAAAGCAAAATCAGATTCATTCACGAGTAAATCAGATGCAAAGAACTTTTCACGACAGCACAGCTTTTCGCTTCCAGCTTTGGTGACGATTCTCGCGCCATTTCGAAAGTGCAGCCGATTCAAATGTCGCTGGCGCTGCGGCGAATGATGCAAGGAGGCCTGCGCACCATCTCGATTTGAAAATCAAACCAAATCGTCATCAAAGTGACGCAATTGCGTTGAGACGGACTGCTCAAAGAACCACGAAATGCCAAATCCGCTTACGCGCCAAAATGACAAAATGACAGTGCATCAAAAACTACATTTTCAGGGTCGTGGAATGGTGGAATTGTGGATTGTGGAATGGCGATAGATGAACCTTAGTTGGGCGCCTTGCAGGTGCAGCTTTGGCTTGCAGGTTTCCTCACAAGTCGCTCTAGTAGATCTTACGAGAGCGAAGCCTCATGGCAGTTCACCGGACCGATGCCAAGGCGATTTGAACGAACTCGCCGAACCAACGATGGTTCGTTTACCGACGCAGAATTCATAAGAGATTAAGTGTCGCGTTAGGCTCCGGTTAAGCATAGCTTTCATTAGTGCTCGATGTCTAGTTTTCTGACTTACCCTTTCCCAGCGAGTTAGGCGTGGTCAGTCCATGAACAATCTCGTTACCCGATTAACGGATGGCGTACGTTGCTTACCAACGAGGAATCTCAAAGACAACAACTATTTATCCACTGACAATACAAGAGAAAAGAACATTTGCAACAAGAAGAACGTCGCGTATCAAGAGAAACTAACAGAAACCAATCCAAAACACAGCAGCGAAGAGCCAAGAAGCAGCCTGAGTTTCACCTGCCTTCTTTCTGCCGCCGGATCCCTCACCAACGTTACCGCTAGAAGCATTTGAATTTGGGGGCCTGACGGTAGATGATGACAATTCCGTCGCAAACATAACGGCATCCGCCGGCTCAACTTGAATATCGTAAAAGAGATGCTTACTGCCCCGAGCGAACATGCACGGTTTGCTGGAAACGAAACTTGGAACAACAATTATTGAAACCAGAACTCACTTCATTCCCGGCTTCAGCATATAAAAGCAATACTCCTTGTAATCAGGAAGAAAGAACGCGCCTTCACCAGTTAAAATACGGTGCTCATCTGTGTTTCTATTTAGTCCACAGAGCTTCTCAGAGCGCGTAGTCCGTATTCCGTTGACCAAAGCAACGATCCACTCGTCATCATCGTCAGGATCAGTAGGAGTGGGTGCAGATTCGTTCAACACGCGGTTATGACAGATGGGCGGCTTGACGGCGATGTCAACGACGGGAAATTTCACGCCGACCTAAAAATTAATTAAATAGTTGAGTTTATCCGTCACGACTTACGCAAAGGTCTGAATTCCCCTCGAACTCATAAAACAAATCAAAAACCGAGATGTTCGTAAATCCGCCTTGGTGGTGCAGGAGATCGTTGTAAACAAATGAACTAAAGTCCTTGTTGTCCGGGTGTTTGTTTTCGAAGTCACTACTATCCCATCCTGAATCACGCCATGCGATCCGTTCTTGTAAATCAGAAGTCCTGAAAGTAATAATGCAAAGCTAATGAATTAATGCAGAAATCAACATACGTGTTGAATACGACAAGACGGCTCTCGGCGAAGTACGTTACCAAATCGAGTAGATCATAGTTACCAGGAAAAATTCTTTCTTTAACGTGACAGAATCCATATTGGAGAACAATTAATTTATGATCAAAGCCCTGATGAAGGTGAACGAGTCTCAAGAAATCTGTAGAAATTAAGCGCATTTCCTAGAAACATCCCAGCAAAACCATACCTTCCGTCATCACACTGGAACGGCTCTTCACTATTCGCTTGTCAAATATGAACTCATGATCCAATTCAAGCATATGTGAGTAATCCGGAAGACGAAAGACGCGATCGTAGGCGTAACCAACGACATTCAGTCCTTCCATCTGTTCGGCGGTGCATTCAGGCCGAACTACAAAAACATGGAATAGAAGCCAAAAGACAGAAATCCAGAAACTTACAATCTGCCACAACGCTGCCAAGAACCGCAATGAAGATCAACAGCGCCTTCATTGTCGTCTTTGGGAGCAAAAACTCTGAAATGCAGAACTCCGACTGAAGAGCAGAACGATCAACGCGAATTTCGAAACTCCGAGACTGCAAGCGACCTCGCACGGCGGAAGCAGAGCGATCGACTGACGGCGAGTGAGTTTCGTCTTTGGCGTCTGTCTGGTGTGACCGAACGTGCGAACCCTCCACGTAGACGAATTTCAAAATTTCAAACGACAACTGCGACAACTCACCCACAATCTGTCTGAACGAGGCCTAAAAAGCGGTTGCTCTCGACACCTCGACGTCAGTCGCCTTGTTGATCACCGAGTGTGCAGTCGCTGACAAAAAGCACTCCTGATGTCTCCGTCTACGCCTTCGATTTGGCTCCGCTGCTCCACGTTCCCGATGCTTTTCGCTTTGTTGTTGCTCCTGTTCGGTGGCGTGCTGAGCACGTCTACTCCACCTTCTGCCAAACCAGGTTTGTCTTTGAGTCGCGCTCCGTTTGTTGCTTCATGCTCCGTTTGCAGATAATATTTGCTCGCGCTTTGACATGACTTCGAACGAGAAACGCTTTCCGTTCATTGAACAATTACGAATCATTGGCTTTGTCGGGGGTCGAGTGTTCAGTTACGGGCCCACTGAACCCCACGTTTACACCGACAAGCTGCCAGTCGACCTTGCGAAGCTGGTGTTCGAAGACGCTAAACACCCGGATCTCTGGAGGGATATTCTGCGCATCGAGAAAATGAGAGGTTAGACATTATCTGGGTTTTCTGCTTTCATCTTAGAATTTTTCAGAATTTGTTCCGGTTATCCATCTTCTTCAAAAGAGAAACAACACGATGTACGTTGTCCAGGTTGGAAAACGCAGTTTTACTCTTAACGAAACTCATCTCGATCTCGGCCAGACCAAACACTCCCCTCTCTCTTACATTGATATCAAGAGAACGTTAGTCCAGTTGTATGGTAACACTCTTTTAATGTTCATTGTAGGGTAAATTTGATGGAGTTCATAAATGTCCCGGTAGAAGGCAAACGTTGGATTATGGCAGATCAAATGGCCGCGGAAGATATTCGTTCTTTCGTTTACAATGAAGAACTCTTCATTAACAATTTACTCGTGGAAAAACGTAAAATAGCAACTATCTTGGTCAATCAATCTCATCCTTGTGTAAGTTGTTTGAATTATTTCATCTAATTTACGACCAATTTCAGCCTGAAACAACGGATCCAATTGTGGAAATTGATTTGTACAAGCGGCCTCTCTGCCACAAAAGGAATGTACCGGATAGCGACGAAGTCGCAGTAGCCTCTTACCGCGGAATTCTGTCGACAACGAAACGCTGCAGTTCGGAATTCACTTTGAACCACTCCGCAACTGTTTTCATTCCTGGCTTGAACGTGACCTTATCTAATGCTGAACTCGACTGCCACTACTTGCGTTGGCCGGACAAGTTAGTTTTGTACTCGCTCGATCCATTTCTCATTCCGAAAATTTAGCCACACGTGCTTGTACGCATTTGGACCTTCTGACCTCTTCCAAGGCGTTCAGCTTGCTCCTTCAATGCCTGTCACCACACCGCTCCCCCACTGCCATACACGCACCTACCGGATTCGGAACCCGGATGCATCATCACAGACAAAGAAATCGCCGCCAACTTCGACATATTTGAATGGATTGGAGACTGCTTGTGGAAACTCGGCAGCATTCCACGCAGCGAGTCTGTTGGTGACTTCTCACGCAGAAATTCTATTAGTGACTTCGCACTTAGAAGTAAGAATTCGCGCTTTTTACGGAATGCTCAATAGTTCTCCTGAATTCTAGCGTGTTTTTCACATAGAAGCCGGTACAGCGTCCGTCGGGCAGTTTTTGCGCGATCACCGTTCGTCGACAACTATCTCGTTATGGTTACTGATTTTGGTCGCTATCGCCGCACGGAAAACGAAACCTATCTAGAAAATCACGTGGGCGTGTCGTACTTCCGAATCCCTACCATGTAAGCGCAACCCCCATGATAGAGTAGCTTAATTGTCTTGATTTCAGGGAATATCCCACAAACGTGAGCTGGATCTTCTACAAGCCGGAGGGAGTATACGATAGCTACGATATCAAGGACATTTTGGGCGCTGACTTGGCTGTTTCCGGTGATCTCGTATTCATATTGAAAGATGGCAAGGTTCGCGAGCAGCTGCGACTATTGGAGTGGAATGTTGCTGGCGAGGATACGTGCATGATCCAAAACTACCCAGTCCCCTCCAAGCACTACAACTATTCGGTAAGTCATCTGTGCATCAAACGCCGTCATAATGCTGTGTACTAGGATCCGCAAATTGACGCGATACGGAACGCCCGGAAACGGTACGCCTACTTGGATTCCGACCCGGAGAAGCGACCGTACTCAGTGATCGGCTCCTGGGCGGTGAGACACGATACAGTCTATGATCGTCTCCATGTGATCAAGACACCGTACTGTTCTCCAATGTACGTTCCGCTGTACGGCCGCAAAGTCTTCCTGGCGCCGCTGATGCCTACCACCACTACGCCAGCTCCTCGTCCGCCTGACATGCTGGCGATCCTCAAACAGAAAAATCGTCGGGATGAAGCCACGCGTCGCCACTACAAGAAGATTGCCGAGGAGTACGAGAGGGAGCAAGCAGTGGTTCGTCCGCACGTCATGATTGCGATCACGGCCACCTTTTGCGCCGTACTCTTTGTGCCCTGGTGCTTGTGGGCTCGTCGTCAGCGCAGGCGTATGCTGGAAGGCTACGTGAACGACGATCGTGAAGCCGCCGAGGACTGCGAGTGCATCCGATGCTTCGACTTTTGATGACGCCGCCAGAAATGTTGCTCTAACATGTGTTTATTTCCTGTTCTCCTCACCCTGATGAAGTAAATGTTTTTTCACCCGAATTATTCGAATATTCTTTTATTTAGCTGCTCTATTGAAACGTTTGTCAAAACGTTTTGTGGTAGGAATGCGGAGGAGATTCCGTACACTTCGTGTTCTTTAGCTCCGCTCCTCGAAGATCGGTGCTTCGACAAATGTCAGGGTTCATACTCCATTTTTTTATTTACCACTCCAAATCAAATTGCCAGTGAAACAGTGAAACCGCCTTCCTCCAAATTTTCCGCCAAAAGTAGAAAATGCTTTCTTTGATTCTCTGCTCGTCTGCGCTCTCTCGCACCACTGTGCGCGAGCAATAGAACTCCACTACTTTTTATAAAAGCGCGGTGTCCACTCTTCTAGTGTTCATTCCATGAACATATACTAAAATTTTTGTAGAAAGGAGCGGAGTTCTATTGCTTGCGCGCAGCGGTGCGAGAGAGTGCAGACGAGCAGAGAATTAAAGAAGCAATGCGAGCACCGACACCCTAGTGACGTTATCTCACGTCACACGAAAGATAAGAGTTGCACGCTGTCGTTTCTCATGAGCTATGAGACGATCCCTAACTGAATATTGGGACGATTCGGAATTAAATTGATTGAAATCCGAAAACCACATTATTTGAATAAAATGACGGCTCATTAAGCGGGGGAAACGTTGATTAAACTACCCAGAGATGATCTGCACTGCTGCACAACTGAATTTGGCAGAAAAGGCGAAGCATCGACGGCAACACAAATCACGCATTGCTTTTTCGATTCTCTGCTCGCCTGCGCTCTCTCGCACCCTGCGCGCGAGCAATACAACTCCACTACTTTCTATAAAAGCGCGGCGTCCCCGTCCAACTCTGTTCATTCCATGAACATATACTAAAATTGGAACAATACAGAGAAGATTAGCATGGCCCCTGCGCAAGGATGACACGCAAATTCGTGAAGCGTTCCACATTTTTGCCGAGTCTCATCGGTAAACGGACATCGAGGCTTCCTTCTCCAGTTCCGCGAACATTCTGAATAAAATGCTGCTCTGATCTTAATTATGCGAAGAGTCCCACCTTTCGGAAGCGTGCGCGAGAAACGCCTTGAACTTTGCGTGATTGCAAATCCGCTGAATCGCGTCGTTGGAGAGCGCCTGCGATTCGTATTGACTCGCAGCGTGGCGCACTTTGACCACTCTGCAATTTGCAGAGCCTATTTTGCTTAAATTCACGCCTTCCAACCCCGCAGAGACGCCGACTTCCGCTGTTTGAATCGTCGTGTCGCTCTCGCGATCGCAAACGTATTCCTGCGCGCGGTCGAACGTTCCTTCCGATGGAATGTGGACAGAGTGGTTCTCCGTCCACGTGAATGACGTCGTGGAGCGTCTGTTCGCGGTTATTTCCTTAAAACCAATGAAAACTTTATTGTTCTAGCAACGAACAAATACCAAATGATAGCTCATTGCGAGGAAAACGTCAATAATTCGGTTGAATTTGGGTGGAAATGGTCGGCGTTGTGAGGGACTCAAGTGGAACTTGATTTCATGCTTCAGGGGTTCTTGGTGGTAATATTAAGGAGGCAGCAAGTGGCGAGGAATGTTAATGGCTTGGGGAAAGCGGACTTTTGCATTGAAGATTCCTCTTCTCTATTTTCTCCCTTCCAGCATCTCCTTTGACCAGTTGGATCCAAATCTGCGCTCACAGCATATCATCACCGACTCCAAGAGCCTATAAACCGGTCCGAAAGTAACAACTGGAAACAAAGACCGAAAACTTCATCAAATCGGGGTAAACGGAGAAGGAAACAACATTTGTTGGGGGTTTGAAGCAAAACAGGGCCAAAACAAAGACAAAAACACGTTAACGACTGATTTATGCGCATTTCAGGGCAATTTTCTTCAATTCAATTAACGAAATTTAATGATCTTTGTAATGCTATATAAAACTTGTCGTTTGATGCTTCCTGTCAAACGTTATGGTCGTTTTTCGCGTTACTGTACGGTGTACACGAGTTGTCAGAAGCAAGATAATCGATTGATTGTCGGGACGATGAAATTTCCACGTTTTTGCAGAAAGAACCCCAAATTCTTCTCAAAATGAAGGCTCACCAGCTTCCATTCGAATGCCTCCGTTGATTGTCTTCAA
>MQUG01003796.1:0-24406 GCA_007213375.1 Steinernema feltiae | reverse complement strand
CTTGGTGCAGTCTTTAGGATCGGTGTATCCGCCACGTTCGCACGGAAGCTTGTTGGGACAGACATCTACACATACACAGTTCAGATGAGCGCCTCAAGCGGCCGATTTACCGTCGCAGTACATCATGTTGATCTCCTTCGCATCGGTGAACGCAATTTCGAAGCTCTCGCCATCGTGAAATTGTAATTCTGGTCTATGGGGAGCATCGTTGGGAGACCGGGTTGCTTTGTGAAGCCCTGAACCGCGCCATTAATCGCCTTATCATTTTACGAAGCTTACGAAGCGGCTGTAGTGCATGAACGATCCGTAGTCGTAGGGAATTCCGCGCGTAATGGGCTTAAACATCGCCCTGGGAGGCAGAAAGTTTTGAGTTTGGCCCGCCTCAACGTTTTTCATCAGAATCTGAACGTATTGGTCGGCGTCGCGACGCGTCTGCGTGTGGAAGAGTCCCAGAGAGTGACCAATCTCGTGCGCTATCTTGGTTGTCGTTTGACAACGATGGGTAATTGAAATTTTGTTCAGTCCCACATTGCCAACAGGTGAATTACAGCTTAAAGGGGCCGCCAGTTAAGAGCTATACTGAAACCCTTAAACCGTACCCTACTCCCGACCCTTGAAGAACTCCAAGCGACCGTCCCGTCCAGGGCCGTTTTCCAAGAACGTCACGCAGGTCAGCGCCGTCCACTTGGCAATTGCGGTGCGGATAGCGGCGGCACCTCCGGCCGGCGGATCTGACGCTTTGACTCTCCAGGGAATGGGGAACGACGAAGGATCCCAGAGATGAGTCCGGCTGTTGGTGCTGTAGAGGCGAGAGAAATGACGACCTTCTTTTGTGGCCAATTCGACTTCGTAGCTCCTGAATGCACTGGTTACTAGGGGCTGCTAGCGATACACCCCACTCGACAAGAGCATCCAGTTGCGCTTCGCTGAGAACGATGTCGCCTTGATAGAGGAATGGATTCTCTTCTTCGGCGGCTGCGGTGTCCCAGTCGAGGTCTTCGAATCGAACAAATGAGTCCTAAAATCACTCTGTGCACTCCATCCATGTGGAAGTCAATTACCGTATTTCCGTTCAGCCGGTGCCCGATTTCTATCAGTCGGTTCCACGAGGAAACGTATTTCTCGATCGGAATTCCGTGAAGTGAGTCTCTCCATCGGGGATTAGTTCGTGGAAGCGCACCTAAATCATCGGCATCACAATTCCACCGCAAGAAGGCAAGACGAAGAGGCTTACGGCTGCAGCGAAGGCAAAGAAGCCAAAGAAGAAGAATCCAAGACGAAGCATCGCAAGGGAAGATGATGGTTAGTCCGTTGGCTCGCTCGCTTTTATTCGCAATTTCAACGCACGTGAACAAGATAAGATGAGCGCTGTTTGCACATAAAGGAAGCGCTGATAACGAGAGTGCACTCAATAGAGGTCGCAAAACGGTTTCAGCTGCACTTCAGGCATTGATTATTGACCGATAACCGACTATCGGTGCTCGCGTTAATCAGAAATCACTCGGAAATGTTGACGTTGCGTGATGAGAGCGAGAGTACAAGCTGATAGCTGCTAACAAAATGCACTTTTAGGAATTTCGCGTTTGCTTTTAGCGCTAGTTTGGTGTTGAACAAGATAAGATGAGCGATGTTTGGAAGCGAAGCGCTGATAACGAGAGTGCACTCGAATGCACTCAATAGAGGCCGCAAAACGGGTTCAGCTGCACTGCAGTTCAGCTTTACGACCAGGTTGACTACGGCTTATTTGCGATGCTTTGTTAGTGACTCGGAGCGTCGTTCAGAATGATGATGTAATTGTCTGAAAAGAGAACACAAATTGTTGTATTTTGCAATTTATTTAAATAAATATTGTTTTGTGTTTGCTGCGAGTTGATTGGGGATTTTCACCCGAAAGCAACGGAAGCAAGTCAACCTGGCCGTGAAGCTGAAATGCAGTGCAGCTGAACCCGTTTTGCGGCCTCTATTGAGTGCATTCGAGTGCACTCTCGTTATCAGCGCTTCCTTAATGCAAACATCGCTCATCTTATCTTGTTCAACACCAAACTAGCGCAAAAACGTTCAAATGATGTAATTGTCTCTAATTCTGATTTTATTCCCTTGTTGTCAGCTTCAACTTTGAATTTGCTTCGAAATGATTATACTGAGCGGAATGAGTTATCGTCGCTCAATTACCGCAACTCGTTTTAAGGTGTTTTTGATCTTTAAAACTTTTATTTCACCCGATTGTTATGTTTACAATAAACAAGTGACGCTTTGACGGTTACGGTGAGTTTTGATGGGAGAACTAGAACTCTCTATCGAGTTCTTGAACTCTTCTGGCCTCAATTGCTGAAACCGCATGTTAGGGTTCTTCTTCAGAATTCCTTGGATTAATCGTTTCGAATCTGGCTTCTGAAATCAGCTAAATTAGATGTGGATATGTGGAATGATACGCACTTCCGAATCAAGTTCCGAGGAAAGCGCATTCTTTTTGACGAATTCCTTGCAATCGACGGGAATCGTTTCCGCCCGATCTATCGTCTTGTTCCTGAAATCGTAACGATGAGAAAACCTGAATCCGGGTTCCATATGCCAACAGAGAGGAAGGCGTTGATATAGTGAACCGAGAATTCCAGACTCAGTGAAGAGTCACAATCGCTTCCAGGCGTGCGACGCGACGTGCAGAGGCGTCAAGTCGTGGACCACAAAATCGTTGTCATGTTGCTGAAATCGCAACTAGTTGAAGGCAAATTTAAAGAAAACGAACCCAGTAATATCGATGCTATAGGTGAATCCGTTGGTTAACAATTGGCGGCTACCATGCAAAGTGATTGGTGATTCCAATCCAATTGACGACCAGTTGATTGATCTGAATGAGCGAAAATCGTGATTTGTAGAACCGCAAAAACCTCCCTATGCTTTTGATTTTGATTTTTTGATTTACGCCTAAATAGGCCATCTGGTGGCAGATGGCCTAGATGCTAGACGCTAGCCCCATCTCAGTAATCTGTATACGGCCTCTACCAGAGTGAGAGAACCGGTGAAACGGAGTAGGAGCGCGAGAAATGTCATAAATCCCTACAAATTAAAGGAAATCTCTAGAGAAACCGCTGGACACGCACCATTCGGCTATGTGTCTCCAAAGCAAATTCGAACTGATTAACTGAGTAAAACGCCTTACCGCTATTTCAGGACGCTCCTCAGCCAACTTCTTAACCATTCTCTTGGCTGTACCAAGCGGGGAACTGCCACTCGATTGGCTGACGTTGGATACCTGCAAATTGAAAAAAATTGTAGATTGATTTTTGATTTTTGATTTATGAATAGGCTGTCCGATGTCTAGACTGCCTGATGTCAGATCGCTAGCGATGGCCGCATCTCAGTAATTTGTATACGGCCTAAGCCAGAGCGAGAGATCCAGGCAACGGAGTAGGAACGTCTCTGGACACGCACAGGGAAACACATTCAGCTGTGTGTCTCCAAAGCGGATTCGAACTGATCTGAGGGAATAGTAAAACGCCCTACCGCTATTAGTTCGCGGTGGCCACAATCGGCTTGTCATGACCGCAAATGCGCAGGGGACGTGTGGTCGACGATCGCTCCAACCGTGTAGATTTGTAGGTCCCTGGCTGTAGGTCCTTTCATCATTTTCGCGTCTTTCCCAAGTTGGGAATTCCTGGTAAGCCATAGGTGCCCAGGATTGCGTAATTGCTCGCAATCTGGATCTTCTTGGAAGGTCTTCGCTTCTAATCCTTGCCTGACGTGAGGTCCTGACGTCTTAAATCCTTGAAAATTGAAGAATTTCATAGATTAAACTACGATAATGACTTACATTGAGTTGAAAACGACGCTCGAAATCGATCGACCGCGATTTAGGTTCAACTTTACCTGAAAGAATCAATTTGAGAACAAAATTCGACCAAAAGCGCGCAGAGCGGCGCTACAAGACGCGACTGTCACCATTCGAACGCGCGTCCATCGCGTTCCCAAGCGCCGAATCAGAAAATTTGAATTTTACGTCTTTGCGCGGCAGCCAAAGCGGGCTGTCGTGCATAGGAGGCGCAGCTGCGGTGACGTCGACAGCACAGAGACCGTCTGCGTCCTCTCTCTCCTCTCTCCCTCCGACGGTCAAAGGGCAAAATAAGGTCGCGCAGAGCCGTAAACATAGAAGAGGACCTCAAATGGCGCTTTTGACAGTGACGTCGCGAACGCGTAGGTTTGATTACAGGTGGTTCCTTCACTTTGATCACTTCATTCAGTGAATTACAACTCCTGTTCGCTAACCACACAATACTTATGTAAATTTCAAGATTTTGTTTTCTTAAATTTTGCATTTTTTGCTGAATTTTAAGCTTGCTCTGGCCAGAATTGGAGTGACTAGGAAGTGTGGGCAGCAGACATCTGGTAAAACAAATTGAAAATTCCATCCTGCGTGTAAATAATTAAAAAATCTCCCATTTATGTCCTCATTAGGGCAGCTGTCTACGTCTGTCAGTGCCATTTTATTCTGAAATTGACCTGAGCTTTCAATGCACACATTCTCTCAAGTCAAGTACTCTTTGATAGGCATCACAACCTGCCATGTTTGGCTCTTTCCACTCGTTAATTACAGCTGTCCCCGCTCGTCACAACTCTTCGGAATACGGATAAATTTTGACTTTCACGGAGTAGAATTTAATTGACCTGTGTTCTGTGTTATTTGCTTAAAATGTTTGTCCAGTCTTGTAGCAAGAGATAACAGGGATCGTACATTTCCTAGAAATTTGCTGGTCTTGGCGCGACTTGATTGCGGTAGGATTTGCGTTGTACGGTGACCGTTCTTTGCCAAAACTGACTATTTCCGGCCGTTTCGCGTGATTCTGATGGTATGAGCGTTCCTCGCGACCTCTAGAAACTAGAACAAGACCATTTGGGGGCGATGTCCGTGTCCCTTTAAAGTGACGCTTTGAAAGCTTGACTTATTGGCCGTGTTTATGGACGCTCAGAACGGCGCAAAAAATGTTTGAAATTGCACAAAAGAAGATCAGCGAGACCAAAAATGGCAAAAAACAAGAAAATTTAAGTGGAGTTTGCTACTGGCAACGTTACAAACTGAGAGCGTTGATGTTCGGCTTCCCTTTACTTTGTACCGTAGTGTTTTGCCATACAACGCATTTTTGAATCGGAACAGGACAATTCGCCGCGGCCAAGGCTGTTTCGTTGCTAACCACATCGACAAGCTCTCTTTCCACCCGGACGCGAAGTGCACAAAGCGGACACGAGGTGATTACATCTCGTTATTCGCTAATTACAATTGTCCCTGTTTGCCTAACAGCACGTGCCTGTGTGCTATCATAAGTGTAAACACGGGTTGCAGCTTCGGAGAACGACGTTCAATAGTTCAAAGAATGGAAGTACTGCGGCCATTTCCGTGTTCCCCTTCCCTGAAATGTCGATTGTAGTCGTTTAATTTGAGGGAATTGCGTGCCAAAAAAGTGAATGCTCGGTTTCATTTGCACCCCCCAGGCAGCCGTGAATTCATCAATCGAAGCGTCGACAACGGCAGACACGCTTGCGCGCCAAAAATGTGACTTTTAAGGTGATTTTCATCCATTTTATCAAAAAGTGTCATCCCATGGACAACTCGTCCAAGAACCTCTCATCCCACCGCGCACTTCTTCCCCAAGTCATCCGATGGATAGCTTGTCCGGTCCCAAGCCACAGTTCATCCCCAGGACAACCCATAATGCATCCCGTGAGAAACTGTTGACATGGATCAATCTGTTGAGTTAAGCGTCTGAACACGACTTTAGTGCGGACGATTTTTAAAGTTTTTGAAATTTTTAAAGAAAATTTCACCTTTGATCTGATTTTAGTGATGCGACCTACCGAGGGCACTTTGAGCTAGTTTCAGGCGCTTCTGGAGTTCATTTAGGAGAGCGTTTGTTGTTCCTCGTTTAAATATCGCGTCTGGCCGTGTTGTTGTTGCTAGTGCAAAGTCTGTCTGGGCAGATGTCCGATTTCCGCTAGGAGCAATTAGTTTTGGAAGGAAAACAGTTTCAACGTTTCAAGCTTTCAACGTTTCAAGATTCGTCTATGCTAAGTTTCTCACGGGATGAATTCTGGCTTTTGATGGGAAGGGTTGTCCTGCGGATGAGCTGTGCCTTGGGATGACTTGTCTTGGGATAAAGTAGGGTAGGATGAGATGTTCTGGGATGAGTTGTAGTCCGATAGAAACACATTTTGATAAAATCGATAAAAATCACAGTAAAAGTTACTTTTTTGGCGCGCAAACGCAAATCAACGTTCTGCAGTTGTCGAGGCTTCAATTGACGAATTCATAACTGCCCAGGGCTCGAAACGAAACCTAATATTTACAATTTTGGCACGCGATTCGGCTTGATCTGATGCATTCATGACTGCGCGGGGCCATCTTAGGTTCGCGAATACAATTAAATTTCCAGAAAAAGCCAAAATCAGTCAACTAAACACCATTTCTCTGCGATAGAGTGCCTTACCGTATCCACGCACACGTATGCGAGCAACTAATTGAATTGAAAACGCGTTTATTTCATCCGGAAACGTGAATTGCAACTTAAATGATTCAAGTTGACCTCCGCTGTAGTTCATGGTCAGCCGTTCAGCCCTCTTTTTGATTATTAATTAACTACAAACCTCTAGGTTTCACACCTCATTTCCTTTCCAAATTCCCTTCGAATCTTTCCACCCGGACGCGCATTGCGCAGCGCACAAGATGTGATTACACCGTGTAATCGGCTAATTACAACTGTCCCCCTGCGGGACTAATAACACGTGTTTGTGTGCTGTCATAAGGGCAAGCGCGGGTTCTATCTGCGGAGAATAGAGCAACTCTGCATTTCTCGGGGTGTGATGAGTGAATAGTGCGACTTTTGCGTTGTTCTTCTTGTTTACCATAAGCCCATCAAAATTTGATCATTTGTGTATTTTACGCTTTTGACGTCTGTTTTTCCAAGTCTTAATACGACGATTTATCTGTGCACGCGTCGACTACGCATCTCTTGTGTTTTGATGAGTGAAAAGTGGGCCTTTGGGCTATTCTTCTTGAGCTCTGATTGCTGTCGTCGGTCTAAATATGGGATATTTCAATAGGTTATAGGGTTGTGAAGCTTTATTCCCACAAATGTAGCCACAAACAGCGACAGAACGGCCTCAACACGCCAAATAAATTGTGCTCTACGCGATTAGCGTGCTTAACAGAACACTGATCCGCTATTCCGCTTATTTTCGGCATCTCTAGCTGCAAGCTCTTTTAAAGCTATCAACACAACTGCTCATAGCTCCAAAATCAGTTGATTTTTCATAATTTAAAAAAAACAACGCCGATTCATTCGGGGAATTGTAGTCATTTCTGTATTTTGACGTCTTTTGACGTCCAAACCTTAATACGACAATTTACCTGTCTCTGCTCGTCGACGACTCCGCATTTCTAGTCTAATCTGGTCTTTAAACACTCAAAATGTTGCTTGAAATTGCGTGACTACGATCGTAAATCCTGTGTTTGTGCCCTGGACTTTGTTGCCACGGTCAGTTCTGTAAGTTCATTGTGCGATTCTCGTCTCTGACGCCATTCTCCGCGCCGTATCTGTTTTTCCTAGTTTTCAATAACAACTTAACTCTAGTGCTGTTTTTGAAGCCAAAATCACAAATCGAGTGAACCGAAATTTCATAATATACAGTAAACAACTCAATTATCAAAAAATCCGGAAAATTGTCATCGCAAAATCGTTGTTTCATGAAGATAAAAACGCATTTTTTGTGATTTAATAAATTGTGAAATTGAACTTTGAAATTTGGTCATTAAAGATAACTAACCCTAATAGCCCCAGTCGGTGCATGCACTCCTGATTGAGTGTCAATTCAGCGAAAAAAAGGAGGAAATGCATTTTGCGTAATGTTATATTCTGTAAGCCTTTTGGCCTTTTCGGTCAATCGAGTCGAGCAATAAGGTCATCAGCATCGTACAAAACATCTTTTTTAATTGTGGAATAACGCGTAGATTAATGAATAATTCTGAATCGTTGAGCTTTCCGCTGTTTGTTCTGTTGTTTGCTTATGCGCGTGGCCAAACGTGACTTTCCTGTGTGTGGGGTTGCCTGGAATGGCTTGAATTTGCTGAATTGCTGAAATGCTGAAAAAGCTGAATTTGAAAAGTCATTGATTTGAAATCACGAGGAGCAAGTCAGTTAGAAACTACGTCTCTGGATGCTCAAAATTGCCGGTTTTATTGTTGATAATTGCTTGCGCTGTAGTTTTGGCTTTGTTCAAATCCAGTGCAAATTAAAGCGGCTAAATGCAGCGTAAACAACGCCAGTTTGTGAGCGAAAAGGTCAGCTGAATTATGGATGGACGGTTTAGTGACGCGTTTTAAGATTTTGCCAGTCTGGCTGTGATGCTACGATTAGCATTAATGCGAGTTTGCCTTTTAGCCCAAAAGTTTAGTTTAATCTCTCGAACTTGCCTGAAAATATAGTGAATAAATGTGAAAATTCAAAAAACTTTGTGCCTCATGCTGGAATCGAACCAGCGACCTTCTGTTTACTAGACAGACGCTCTGCCACTGAGCCAATGAGGCGATGTTATCATGGTCTCTTAACTCGTTCTAATAGTGACTGATCTCCCGTTGAATCCAAAACTAAAACTACTTGATTTTGACGTTTTCATGTTACAATGAGAGCCACAAATCCTAACCACTAGACCACAACGGAGATGTCTGTCTGAGTCGTCGTTATATATATACCACAACTTGCAGTCCGAATCCAAAACTATTCTAAAACTCCTAAACCGATTAGGAAAGCACTTACCACCTGGCGGAAATTCTAGCTATTTGCTCTAATTTCACTTTAAACGCAATTATCGTGCAAATCACCCCAAAAACACTTTTCATCTGAGCATTTTCAGAAATGGATCGCGATCGACAAGTTGTCGGCTTGCTGTATACGGTACTGAGTTTGGCTCTCACACCGATGTACATTAAAATCATTCATGTAAGCGGTTTTTGTGTGAAATTTAACGAAAACAACGCTTTCAGATCCTCCTATGGAACTCGGAATTCCGCAAACTGCCCTGCTACCAGATTATGGCCCAGATTGGCCTGATCGACTGCATATTTGTGCTCGGCTACGCCATCTTCGGCCTCACTTTGATGTTCAAAAGCGATTTTTATGGTCTGACGTTCGTTGTTGTGCAGCTGGTCGAAGCGGTCTGGATGACCAAAGTGTCTTTGAACTTTGTTTTGGCTGTTAATCGACTTACGGTCACTTGTAGGATCAACATGCCGACTTGGTTGCATTGGGTGAGTTGTGATTGAGGGTTACGGTAACAATCCGTTCGATTTTGAAGAAAAATTCAAAAATTCAAAAAATTTCGTGCCTCATGCTGGAATCGAACCAGCGACCTTCTGTTTACTAGACAGACGCTCTGCCACTGAGCCAATGAGGCGCTGTCGTCACTGTGTCTTAACTCGTTGTAATAGCGACTGATCGAATACAAAAAATTGAAAACTACTAAATTTTGACGTTTTCATGTTACAAAAAACTCAAATAAGACCAAAAAGTTGAGTTACAATCATTTTTACAAAAATAAAAAATGTTCTTCCGTTGCGGGGAATCGAACCCCGGCCTTGTGGGTGAGAGCCACAAATCCTAACCACTAGACCACAACGGAGGTGTCTGTTAGAGTCGTTGAATCACATACACCATCGCTTGCACTTTCCAAAATACTAATTTTCGTCAAATTTCAGGTCCAAATCGCCTACTGCTGGCTCTTAGGCCTGTTCTACCTCGCCATCTGCCTCACTCCCTACACCGGAATACGCATCGACTACGATTTCTTCGGCTGGGGCTATGATTTCGCTCAACCCTTCACAGCAACCATGCAAATTGTCGACATCATCTACGCTACCGTAGCCATGGGCAGCTGTCTGGTCATGTATCTGCTCGCCGCATTCCTGTTGTTCCAGAAGCGTCGCCGCTACACGACAAACAACAGCAATTTGAAGGCGGAAATGAGGATTTGCGTGATGGCTGTGGTGCTCTTCTCCTCGCCGATGCTCGGCGACGTCCTCTGGAATTTCGCCTTTGACTTTTTGCCCCAGACCTACTGGACCAATACCGTAATCAGCATCATCTCCATCTGCAATATAGCGCTCTGTGCGCCGACCGTCTACCTAGTGATGAGCAGGTAGGAGGGATTGCGCTGAGAATTACGGTATTTAAAACGAGAGATTTAGTTCTCTACGACGGACATTCTTCAATAGCGGCCTGTGGGGATTCAAAACTACAAAAGTGAGCCACACGAACCTGACGCCGATGAGAGTGAGCGCTGCGTCGCTCGCACGACTAACGAAGAAACCGTATCGAAGAGCGCTGAGCGCGGCTCCTAGAATTTAAGGATAATGCGAACAGGGCTCGTCTTCTCAGTTTACTATCAGAATTTTTGAAACGGCTGCCGGATTACTGTACTTTTAATGATATTTACACGCCCGCAGTGTACAATGAAATCCTTGACTCGATCATTCACCGATCACAGGAGTGCGAGCGCCTGGAATCCGTTGATTGCAGTGAGTTCTTTGAAGAACGCGGCAGAGAAGAGTCAATCAACTGGATTTTGATAAACAAACGATTACAGTACATTTCAGTACGAACCATTACAGTACAGTTACAGACGTGCTTTTGGCCACGTATTGAATCCTGATAAACGTCATCGCATTTATTTGATTTATTTGCAAATATTCATTACTTTAAGCTTGACTATAAGCGTGGAGCTTTGTTTCCTTCTTCTATGCGAGCAGCACAACAACTCAACAGAGCAATGCACTCAAGACGGAACGTATTTGCACATTATTTTCCTTCTCATATCATCATGATCTGCGGTCCACCAACCCTCTCCAAGAAAGAGCGCATTCCGAAGTGGGCCAACTGAATTCTGATCATCCATATACTCGAAGCGGAAGTTGTGGTAGTCGAATTCCGTTCCGTCGAACCATTTCCACGCAGTCATATCTCTATACTTTGTTGGATCTTCGAGAATTAGCGGAAGATTAATTAGAGTCCTTTGAAACTGGCGATCTGGAAAACACGCTGATTACACGCTGAATTCACTCTGAATTTTCAATTTACCCAACGCAGCATCCTCTTCGGCGCTGTGAACGGAAGCCGCTTTTGAATAGGGGTAGCGCTGCTCGCAAAGTAGGTATTGTTCGTGGAGGGAGTATTCCTGAAAGGCGCAAGCGATGAGCGAACAGGTGATATGTGGTGATACCAGGCCGACTTTATCCATGATCAAGTAGCAGGCGAACGTTGAGAGAAACGAGAGTTGAGTCCATTCTTCTCGGCATACGGCTAAAGGAGGCTACAGAGGCGCACATCAAGCTGAGGAACCTACAAATCTTGCTCACATCCTCCATTGCATTCTTGAAGCAAATGTCCTTGTCCGATACCGTAACCAGATAGCCACGCTCGTCCGCTGGCGCCTCCTTTGTCCCGTAGACCTTTACAACGCCGTGCAACTCTTTGTCTCCTCGTTGAAGACGAGCGCCTTCGGAGGATCCGCCGCCCACGCGTCACGCATTTCACCACCGACTCGCTCGTCAAGGAATTCCCGAGCACCCCCTCGAACGTCTTCCCCATTTGGGAGTGGACGCACGTAGCGGTGCGAAGCGACCTAAAGTCAGAATGGACCGAAAAACAGAATAAAATCTCACCAAGATTGGAACGACCACGAAAAGGAGCCAAATCCTCATCTGAAATCACTTTTTTGAGACAAATTGGGTTTATGAGTCCTTGCGGTCTGTCCACAAAATGAAGAATCTGCAACTGCTTATAGCGTGGTGCAAAAGCGCATCAAAGACCGCCCACGCGAAGCTCTTTGTCGTCAGGGAGCAGCGGCAATGAAAGAGAAGTTGTCAAGAGAAAATCCTCTGGAAATTGAATTAGGAATTGTAATTTACTGAATTGCCACTAGAAATTGGATCTGCAACTTAGCGCTTAGCAACATCTGCCCACGGAAAAACAAAAAAAAACAAAGCTGCTCGGTACACGCTTCTGAATCCGGTTGACGTCCGTTCGAGACTCTAGGAGCTTTTCTCAAACGTGTACTATTAAGGAGAGGTGTCAATCATAATCATAATCGTATTTTCCTTCTAAAGTCATTTTCTGCAATAAAACGTCTTCCTTTCTTTGTTTTTTTTGTTTTCCGTAGGCAGATGTTGCTAAGTTGCTAAGTTGCAGATCCAATTTCTAACGGCAATTCAGCAATTTCCAGAGGATTTGCCCTTGACAACTTCTCTTTCATTGCCTCTGCTCCCTGACGACAAAGAGCTTCGCGTGGGCGGTCTTTTGATGAGCGTTTGCACCACGCTATAAGCAGTTGCAGATTCTTCATTTTGTGGACAGACCGCAAGGACTCATAAACCCAATTTGTCTCAAAAAAGTGATTTCAGATGAGGATTTGGCTCCTATTCGTGGTCGTTCCAACCTTGGTGAGATTTTATTCTGTTTTTCTGTTGATTTCGGCTTTAGGTAGCCTCGCACCGCTACGTGCGTCCGCTCCCAAATGGGAAGACGTTCGAGGGCGTCACCGGGAATTCCATGACGAGCGAGTCGGTGGTGAAATGCGTGGACGCGTGGGCGGCGGATCCCCCGAAGGCGCTCGTCTTCAACGAGAAGACGAAGAGCTGCACGGCGTTGGTAAAGGTCTATGGTACGAAGGAGGCGCCAGCGGACGAGCGTGGCTATCTGGTTACGGTACTAGATGAGGACGTCTGCTTCAAGAACGCAATGGAGGATGTGAACAAGATTTGTAGGTTCCTCAACTTGATGTGCGCCTCTGTAGCCTCCTTTAGCCGAATGCCGAGACGAATGGACTCAACTCTCGTTTCTCTCTACAATCGCCTGCTACTTTATAATTGATAAAGTCGTCCCGGTATCACCGCATATCACCTGTTCGCTCATCGCTTGCCTTTCAGAAGCGCTCCCACTACGACCAATACCTACTTTGCGAGGAGCGCTACCCCTATTCAAAGGCGGCTTCCATTCACAGCGCCGAAGAGGATGCTGCGCTGGGTAAATTGAAAATTCTGTGAATTGTAATCAGCGTGTTTTCCAGACAGGCAGTTTCCATACACTTTTATTAATCTTCCGCTACTTCTCGAAGATCCAACAAAGTATAGAGACGTGACTGCGTGGAAATGGTTCGACGGAACGGAAACTGACTACCACAACTTCAGCTTCAAAAGGATGGATGGTGAGATTTCGAATTTCGGATTGCAATATCGGAATGCGCTTTTTGTTGGAGAGGGTTGGTGGACCGGAGCTAACCGTGAAGGTCAAATACTGTGCAAATACGTTCCATCTTGAGTGTATTGCTAAGTTTTTTGTTTTCGTTTCCACGCTTGTAGCCTTGCTTAAAGTAATGATTGAAGCAATTGAGCAAATAAATCAAATAAATATCTGTAACTTGCTCTTTTACAAGAATTTGAGGCTTAAAATCAACTTTATAATCACAATTAGTTTGAGCTATAAAAAAAGCGTTCGGAGACTTTTTGCGGAAGCAGATCAAGTCTGGAAATCTGCAAAAGTTTACAAATTGTGACAATAGTCAGTCAGGTATTGAGTTGAATGAAGACTATGGCCGTTTTGAAAGCCTGAAAAGCGTCTGAATGTATTTTCCGGATTTTGTTGAATAAAAAAATGATTTGATTGATTCGAAAACCTAATAAAACAACAGTGAAACAAAAAATTTGGTGCCTCATGCTGGAATCGAACCAGCGACCTTCTGTTTACTAGACAGACGCTCTGCCACTGAGCCAATGAGGCGATGACTGGCTCAGCAGTCAACTCTGTATAGTATCGACGATAACGGTAAAAACGATAAAATAAGCCGATTTTAAAGTTTTTAAATCGCTGCAATATGACCAAAATGTCAAATTAGACTATTTTGAAAAAACAAAAAATGTTCTTCCGTTGCGGGGAATCGAACCCGGCCTTGTGGGTGAGAGCCACAAATCCTAACCACTAGACCACAACGGAGGTGTCTGTCTAAGACGTCGCCGCTCCTATACCTCCGCTTATCAACTTTATTCTACAGTAAAGCAAAGAACTGGAGATCTCCAATATGTCTAATTCTAGTAGATAGCTTGGAAGCGTCTTTGCCTACGTCCACACCGCCGGAATGAAACAGTCAACACGATCTAAAGAGAGGTCTTCAAACAGTGCCAATAAGAGATCAACCAACCAGCGAAATCGTGCTGAACTCTTCCTGTATAATCCCTCTCCACCTTCGCTTTATGCTCGATGCCACCGATCGGTGAGCGAATATAGGCCGAGCATCTCTAAAATGGGTTTTTAACAGGCTGTTCATCACTCCACTCGCACCATTGATTCACCTTCAGCCTTGCACTTCGGTAAGCCTCCAGGATATCCCTTGCATTGGTCCTGAAAATCCTTAAAATTTCAGTAAAATTGACTTAAAGCTTACACATCTCAGGTCTACATTCCATCGCCATCGAACGCAGAACGGAACGACGCGACATTTGAGCGAAGTGCACTTCAAATTAGGTCATTTCAGCGGATTATAGGCCTCTCGTGGCTTACCCTGATGATGTTGGTTTGCGTGGCGATGAAATCAAAATCTGTGCCACAAGTCGTCCTCAAAACATTCATCGTTTTGTCCCATTTCCAGAAGAATCTTCCTTTCAACGCTGTGTTGGCCGCAGCAATCACTTTGCATTTATCTTCCTGAAATTCAAAGTTAAATTGCTGATCCGTCATTACCGCAAACGTCTTTTACAAAAATTTTACAAAAATAAAAAATGTTCTTCCGTTGCGGGGAATCGAACCCCGGCCTTGTGGGTGAGAGCCACAAATCCTAACCACTAGACCACAACGGAGGTGTATGTCTGAGTCGTTGAATTACTTATACCACAACTTGCAGTCTGTATCAGCGCTCAAATAGTCGTCTAGACTTCAACGGAGGTGTCTGTCAAACACTTTCAGTTCTCCGTTGGCCGCAGTGACTCAAATGCACTCATTCCCTATCTCAATAGTGCGCGTATTTTATCATTTTTAGAGCCAGACAGATATTTTCAGACAGGTATTTTCAGACAGGCACTTTCAGACAGACATTTTGGTTGCAAGCTGCCTACCTGTTCGTATTCCCAATTGTCGCCTTCGTAAACCGCTGTAGTCGTGTAGAATCTCGATTCGAAAACGTCCACCGACTCTCTAGCGAAGAACTCGTTTAGGAAATAGGTAAACTCTGCTTGTTTCTGAACACACGCGCTCCATAGCATTAGCATCTCCATCGGTTACAGTATACCTCGTAATTGCGAATAAAATAGGAAAACTCAAACGCAATCAGAAAGTCGCGAGTGCGTTCTCTGTCGATGGTGATTGCGCGTATGAAAGCGAAATCGAGGCTTGGCGTCTGCTGTCTGTAGGCGATATTGTGGTTTATGTTGTCGTCGGCTTTGAGAATCAACCCAAGCGGAATGATGTTCTCGATTTTGTCCCCATCCGCGCCGAGTTCATCGATTTTGAGAAAGAGGAGGCGACAATCAGACCTGAAACGGTGAGTTTTAGGCATTTTTGCATCATTTGCTTGAATTTGGCAAAATTCAAAAAATGTTCTTCCGTTGCGGGGAATCGAACCCCGGCCTTGTGGGTGAGAGCCACAAATCCTAACCACTAGACCACAACGGAGATGTCTCTCTGAGGCAGCGATGCGGTTATATCATCGTTTTACGTCATCAATTGACCGATGATCGCTGTGTTCAGATCAAACAGCTACTCAAACATCTCACGATCTCCATTGGATTGAGAGACAAGCAGCGGTATATACACGACAACGACTCAGACAGCCACCTCCGTTGTGGTCTAGTGGTTAGGATTTGTGGCTCTCACCCACAAGGCCGGGGTTCGATTCCCCGCAACGGAAGAACATTTTTTATTTTCTTTAAATTTATGTTTTATGATTTTTTATCGTTTAAAAACGCTAAATTGACATTAAATAAAATGATTTATTATCTTGAATTTTACAAAAATTAACAAAAATTGTCTTCCGTTGCGGGGAATCGAACCCGGCCTTGTGGGTGAGAGCCACAAATCCTAACCACTAGACCACAACGGAGATGTCTGTCTGAGCGTCGCCGCGGCTATACCCTCGCTTTACACCACCAGTGGTCACTGTGTGTGTGTGGTCCTTTCTCACAACCGAAACTAACCTTTCCAGTTCTTCAAACTTGAAAAAGAGCAAAAAATGAGAGTACAGGATGGTCAGCCGCTTGTCTCTGAATCGCGCGATCGTTTCCGCGTTGAAAATCCACTCGACGCGCGGTCGTCCCGCCTTCTCTGGGAACTCCTTCAGCATATCAGCGTGATTTTTGAGAATTTTCTCAAAATTCCGCTCGATCACGTCGCACACTCTGCTTCTCACGCATTCGTCTCTGATCGCGATGTAAAGCGGTGCGAGTCCAGGCCTGAATGAGTCACAAATAGCCCAAAAAAGCGCTAAAAATCGACCCACGGATGATTGAGTTTGCAATTTTCTTCGTTGCATTTCTCATCGAATGGATGCAGATGACTTTCAATCCCATCAAAACAGGTGAATTTCTGCCATTTTAGCGAAGCTTTGAAGAAATCAAACAAACGCTGAGCTCCAGGCGACGAGAGCGTTGGCATCTCGGTGCAGTCGGCGAGCGCTGCACAGCATTCTCGAGCCTCTTCGACGAGTTTTGGACTCGGTTGTCCGGCAAGCGAACGCGCCTCGTTTGCCCACGCGTCATGGAAAGTGTCGTAGTTGGAGTGATACCCTAAGCATTGCGTAATCGTTGAATTTTGAGCATTATTGAGCGCTTACAGGGCATGTTAGGGAAGAGAGGAAAACGACCACACACGTTGAATTATGGCTGCTCACATTGAAGAAGATCGATATTCGCATGGCGGCAGAGCGGCGCGGACTTGTTTTTCTCTTTTAAGGTTCAGTTTTGGGCTTGGATAGGCTTGTTTTTGGGCCACCACGTTGAAATATCAGCATGTTTTGCGTCATCGTGAAAGGGCATTGAAAATAGCGTTTAATCATCGCAATTTGGGTCATTTTCTGTTGAATTTCCCGTTGATTTCAGATTGATTCAAAGCAAATGCTTTATGCAATCCGTTTGATTATAAGACGATATCAATCGACTCGCTGGCCTCCGCTCTTCTGACTTGTTTCTCGCCGCGAAACGTCAATATTTAGAATTGGTCACATCTGTACAGAGTGATAGGAGCAAACGGAGACAAAAAATGCGGCAAAAACGATCGCGCCGCTTCGCTCGTTCCGTTCGTTCCGCTCGCTTTTCAACATTCCACCATCGATCGGGCAGTGGCGTAGTAGTTGTTGGGTACAACAGAAAGCTACAGAATTCTTCGATTAAGCAGGTAATCTCCGATAAACTTTTAGCGATATTCAAAGTCACATTTAGTCAAAGTGCAAATGCTGAACGTTGCAAATGTCCGCCAGATAGAGAGCAACGCGTGATCAGCAAGCATTGAAGCGAGTGTCAACTACGAATAGAAGAGCTGGAATAAAGTTCGAACTTGACCATCAGTCACAGCGCCATTGTGGGAAAAGTGGATCTGCCACCGGTAGTTTGTCATTCAGACTCCGATTTCCTTAATGTACGTAACTACTACTTTGCTTTATCTTATTTTTTAATTTTAATTTAGACGTTCGTCTTTCCCCACATTAAGGAATTATCGAGTTACTTCTGTCGGCTTCCTATTGTAAATGGAACGAAATACTGCAACTATGCTGGCCAGTAGCTGCTTGACGTCACCCCTTGACTACGAGACACCACTGAAAGAGCTCCAAACACGCTCCGGGCCGCCCAATGAAGAAACGACTGTCAGACGCCTAATGGAAAATTGAAGGAAATGAAGATGAAACTTACATATAAACCACGACTCGCGGTCACTCGCGGCCCGCTCCTTCCCAACGAAGCTTTACTTGCTAATGATTTTACTGATAAAGTGTTACTCTCATCAACGTGCTTTGTTCTCAATGCTCGATCTTGAGAATTTCAATCAAAATTATGTTCTCTGAGTTTGTCAATTGTGATTTATCTGATCGGAAAAACGGTGTAATTCAGGCATTTTGGAACATTTTTTGAATTTTATAAAAATTCAAAAAATGTTCTTCCGTTGCGGGGAATCGAACCCCGGCCTTGTGGGTGAGAGCCACAAATCCTAACCACTAGACCACAACGGAGGTGTCTGTCTGAGAGGTCGCCGCGCCTATACCCTCGCTTTACACCACCGTTGATCGCTGTGTTCAGATCAACCCAAGCTACTCAAACTTCTCAACTTCGGCTCGCTGATTGCTCAAATCGCCTAAGGCGTGTGTCAACGTGAGCGATTAATCTCACAATCGGGTTAAATTTGGGTAAAATGAAAGCAGGTTTGTGACTTTCAAGTTTGCAAATGCGCGATTGGAACGTTTCCGCGTTCTTGTTGCAAATTCGACCACACACAACGATTGTGACAGTCACTGCAGTGTTATATGCGCGGCGACGACTCTCACAGTCACCTCCGTTGTGGTCTAGTGGTTAGGATTTGTGGCTCTCACCCACAAGGCCGGGGTTCGATTCCCCGCAACGGAAGAACATTTTTTGCATTTTGCCAAATTCAAGCAAATGAGCTTTTTTGAGTTTTTAGCCTCGTTTTCTCGTTTGACAACAAATACACTTTATTTGTACAAACACAGCACACGCTTTCACACGAAATTCCCGTTTTTTACAACAACAAAAGAGATCAACATCGTCTCCTCTAGGCGCCCACGCGGTTCCCGGTAAGCTCGTTCATCAGCCGCTCGTTGAGGTCAAAGTCGGCCTGGATGAGGAGCGCACGGTTGATCACCTTCACCTTTGGTTTGCTGAGACGGAAGAGCGGATGGACCGGAATCGGGATTCCGTCCTTCAGAATGTCGTTCACCATCCGCTGCAGCACCTCGCGTCCGAGGAGTCCGGCGTCGTCGAGCTCCGTCTGCAGGAGCACCTTTGGTGTCCGCGTCGTTAGAATGATCTTCTCGAGGTTCACTTTCCCTTTGACCATCGTGTTCGTCAGGCGCATCTTCATTGTGGCCGCGATTTCGATCGCCATCGCGCCGATCGGCGTCTCCTTCCCCGAATCTTTGTCGAGCGCGAGAACGTCAATGTGGCCGAAGAGAGCGAAGGCGATTCCACCTGAATGGCTCCGTTTTAGGGCCGTGAAATTGGCCAAAAAGCACGTACCCAAACTCGCCGGTCTGAAGAGGAGCACCGGCGCTTGGAGCGTTTTGAAGTGCATAGCGACGCGTTGATTCGGGTGCTGTTTGCGCATCGTGGGGAAGAGGTCGCCGATGCAGAAGAGGCTTCCGGAGGAGAGATCGCACGAGGTGCGCATGATCGAGCCGAATTGAGGGGTGTTGGGGTCGACTCGCGTGTCGAAGAGGCCGATACTGCAATTTAGGTTGAATTTTTAGGGAAAATGAGCAAAATTTGCTGATTTGAGGCTTTATTCGAAGCCAAATTACTGATTTTTTTGTGTTAAATGCAATGAGAACTGTTAGAGCTAGGCGCTGAGCTTGAAATAACCGATTTTGCAGATGATTTCCGCTAATTTTTGGATCAAAATTGAAAAAAATGAAAATTGTGAGCAAAAAACAGGTCTAACAGAATGATTTGAGGCCTAATTTGGAGCCAAATGACTGTCTTTAAGCTACAAACAACGAGAACTGTCTGCGCTAGGCTCTGAACTTATGATTTATGTTGATTTTCGTCAAAAATCCAAAAATTTGACCTTCAAAAGGTGAAATTTTTGACATTTTGGTCTAATTTGGTGATTTGAGGCGTAATTCGTAGCCAAATTACTATTTTACGTTGATTTTTTGTGTTAAATGCAGTGAGCACTGCCTGCGGTAGGCCCTGAGCTTGAAATTGCATAGCTTTCAGCAGATTTCATCTGATTTGGAGCCAAATTACTGTCTTTAAGCTACAAACAACGAGCGCGCTGTCAGCGCTAGCCCTGAGCTTGAAATCGCCGTGAAATTTCAGCTAATTTCAGCCGATTTCCGCATCAAAATAACCCTCGAAAACTCACTCATGACCGTGGAACATCAGCGAATTCGGAATAAAGTCGGATACAGTAATCTGGAGCATCGCGTCAGCGGCGTTGTCGTTCTGCGGAAGTTGAACTTCGGTCGGACCGAACGGCGTCTTCCCCGACTCTTTCACCGAGATCTCTCCGCTGCTGTCGATCTCCAACCCGAATGGAGTCACTTTAGGGTCGGTCACCACACTGTAGTCCAAGAAGAGATTGCCCGCTCGACCCTGAATGACGAGTTTTGTCGTCGTTTCAAGACCCAAATTGAGTTGAGTGCTTACCAGGTTGAAAGTGCTAATGTTGAACGCGTCAACGCCTCGTCGGGTGCGTTCGTAGAATCTGTTATCACTAAAGTTTCAATTTTAGAGGAGCTGAACGACGCTACCGTAACCCTACTTCATGATATCTCGCTGATGACGTCGTTTGCTCAATTTCGTCTTCAAATCCTCGATCAAATGCTCATCAGCGGTGGCGGCAAGCGAGATTCGCGGATCCATAATGTCGAAACGTTCATTCACAAGCGAATCGAGCACGTTCGCGATTCTGGCGCACAGATTCTGCTCAAAGATTTCAGCTGCCGCCTTGCTGACCGACATCTGAAGCTCGCAAATTAGGCTCGGGCTATTTGGGATACGGTAGCTACCTTGAGTGCATTCAACTGCGCTCCCTCCAGTTTACCGGAATATTCCACCGACGCGTCCCATCCTTGAGCGGATTTGCATTTTCCGATTGCAAAGTGCGGCGCGTGCTTCTTGTTCCGCGTGATTTTCACCACCATTTCAAGTTTGTAGCCCTTGGAGTGGAGGTTCACGCGGCCAGGACGCCTCATTTGCGCCTAATTTGCCGCTCAGCTCAGCGCTGACTCTGAAAATCGCGGCGAATTAACAGGAGATTACGGTAGGCGGCGCTTACTTGAGGTCCAAATTCTGCAAAATGACAAAAATCTGATCCGGAGGAAGCAATTCAACATTCGCGTGCTTGGCGAGAGGTCCGAGCGCCAACTTGAATTTGCTCAGCTTGATCGAGCTCGAGAGGACCTAGAAAAACACTCTAGGAGTACGGTACATTGCGCAAACAAAGCACTTACAGGCACTGCAATGGGCTCGATTTTGGCGTCCGTGGCGACAGCGACCGGCAGAAGCGATTTGGTCATCATTTCGGTTACATATTTGGTTCCTTTGTGCGTTAGTCGACCTCGCACACCGGCGCCACCCTGGAATACGGTATTAGAGCGCCTCGAACAACGAAAAAACCTACAAAATTCTTGTCTCCTGCAAGAGCGGCCGGCACTTTCGGCAGATCCTGTGCGAAAGAGGCGCAAACGAAGCAGAGCAGCGCGGTAAGCGCCGAACGGTAGAGAATCATTGAATCAAGCAAGCAGTCGTGCTGTACAAGCTGCGTATCGCCGCGCTCCTGACGCGCAATTTATAGCAAAACGACGCGTGAAGCGGGGTCAGATAGCCGCGGGCGTCGTGTTTTCCCTTTCCGCACGCGCCCGAGGCGACGAACGCCTCCGCGCGGCGCGTGGCTTCACGCCTCAGATGGCGGCGCGAAGGATGAGCGGGGCGCGCATCCGCGAATCGGTTCCGGTGCGAAGGTTTTTTGGTCGAAGAAGCGAAAGCGACGGCGGCGGCGGCTGCGATGTCAAGGTCATGGTCGGAGGCAGCGGCGGGGGGACTGGTTTTGGCTCTGCGCTGGCTTTGGCAAAGCTCGTTTTTGGCTTTGATTCCTTGTGGGGAATGTGGCTTGTTCGTGTGTTGATGGGGGTTAAGTGGATCAGCAATTAAGGATCAGCCAAGTGAGGATCGATTGAAGAGATTCGCTTTCGGTCGCTTTTAGCCGAGTTTTTCGACCTCAAAACTTGTTTCAAGACCCAAAAAAGGCCGATTTGCGCAAAGCAGACATGTCAAAAAGCAAAAGTTCAAGTCGAAGACGTCAAAGTGCAGCTTGTCGCCTGCGGCAAACTCGTCGCCGAACGCGCGAGAGATACAAGTTAGCGGTGTGGGAAAGCTGTTTAACGGGTTGTGTGAGCTTGTTGAACCTGATATTGACACCTCAAACTGAAAGCTAACGTGAATCCATAAATGCGCGTTCAAAACGAGCGTTCCAAGCGCAATTTCCAAAGCTGAGAGACAGAAAACCTGATTGTTCAGGTCGTGACTTAGACTGTAAGTTGATTGTGAGATAATCGCAGAGGTTGAAGAGCGCCTGATTTCACGTTCTGGTCACCTTGAACACCGGTAACTGATGTGAGAGCGCCTGAACAGAGCACGCAGTCAAGACGTAAATGCTTTATTACCACACTACCATCAGCGTCACAACAGTCTTAGCTGAAATCGTTCGAGTCAAATGGAATCACGTCCTCCACGGCCTCCTCGAATTTCCGTCCCTTCACGATGCCGCCCGAGTGACCGGCATCGTTGCTGTACGTCGCCTCCGCCTTCCCGTCTACAGGCACGAAATCGGGCACCTTTTTGGCGTCGATGGTGCCCGATCGCAGCGCCAACGGAATGTCTTCCTCTCGGATTGGCGGAGGCGCGGTCTCGTTCTCGTCGTCCTCGCTCAGCATGAACTGAATTTGCGATTTTGGCGCGTACGATTGATCGGTTTCCGGGCTTACCTGCTCGCTGATCTTCGTCTTATCCTCGCTCTCTTCGACGTATTTGTCGTCCTCCTCCTTTTCCGGAGGCAGCGGGGTGCTCTGCGGCGCGTCAGAATCCGAATCCGACTTTACCGTCCGCGATACGCTGTCATCGTTGCCCATGAATCGCACGATTTCAAAGTTTCCTCCTCAGGCGGCGGCCACCGGCGCAGAGAGGACGATTTGCGAGGGGAGGAGAAGGAGGAGGCAGGAGGCGATGATTACGGGAAAGAGCATCTTCTAAACGTGGCTGGGAGAGACGTTCGTCGTCGCTTCTCGTCGTCGACCTATCGACTGATACGGGCAGGCGAAGGCGAAAAAGTGGAGGTGACCCCGATCTGCCCCGAATCGTGCGCGCGCGACGAGAGTATTGTTATAGGTGGCGCGGGGGAAGAGAAAACGCGCGAAAAATTGACACATCCCACAACACACACGCACAAACCGTGATTTCACTGTTTGAGTCGCCGCAGCAAACGGGTCATCAGCCGTTGTGGTCACGGTCCGGGTTGTTTCAATTGAATCCGTCGTTTGTCCTCGTTTTGTGATCCTTTTGTGATGGAAGGCAGATGAAGGAAGACTGAATGACACGTAGTGCACGCGTAGGATGAGGGTTGATTGTGGGCGGAATATCGAGTGCACACAGTCGGAGAGCGAGAAAACTCAAGCGGGCACATTTGCTCCTCGAATAGAACAAGAGGTGGATCGCAGTCGCTAAAACGCTCCTAAACCCAAAGCAAAAACAGTCGAATTCGGGCTCACAGCGTCGAGCATCATCGTCTCAGCGCACTGAACGCGCCCAAACTTGATACAAAAACTGCAAAATCAGATTAAACAGAACAAACAGTCGCCCGACTGAACACAGGCAATGAAACCAATCGAAATCCCCGGATATTCCACGTAATCAACCTCCAAAAATCACAATTTATGCCTTCAATCCTCCAATTCTACGAATCAAAATAGACCTCCTTGTTCTCGAAGAGGAACTTCTTCCAGCAAAAGTAGAGAATCGCGGTGGCGATCAACGTGGCCAGTGAAGCGGGAAATCCGACCATTATGCAATCGAGGAGGCACGCATCGTACGAATGTTGGCCTTTGCAAGCGACCGGAAGCAGTATGGTGATCAGCTGGATGACGAACGTGTAGCTGAGCTGAAATGATCGCATTTTCAAGCTTGAAATTAACGCAACGTCATAAACTCACAATTCCGAACATGCCCACACGCATGAGCGTCTTGTTCTTCGCTAGAACGCCAAACATTCCAACGGCGGAGAACGCAGTGCAGAAGAGACCGATGAGGCCAAAGGCGACGTAGCCGGCGGACTTGTCGTCTTGCAGGGCGAACGCAGCGAGGACGCCGCCTCCGACGATGAGCAGCACGATAGAGGTGAAAATCTGAATGAAACGCATGATTGGATGGCAGTGGGTGGTGGGTGGACTTACCTGAATACAATGCATTGTATTCGTTCGCGCAACCGATCACACGACGCTCCAACGAACCGCAACCAGCGAATGCAAGCAGACAGAGTCATTCTGCAGCATCGCGTCTGCTTTTGGAATGAGACGAGCTGGGGAGAAGCAAAACTCTGAAATCACGCGAACGCGCATCACAATACTTGACCAGAAGGAAAACAGAAGTAGAGAGAACGCCGCA
>MQUG01003795.1:0-10532 GCA_007213375.1 Steinernema feltiae | reverse complement strand
AGGAGGCGATGATTACGGGAAAGAGCATCTTCTAAACGTGGCTGGGAGAGACGTTCGTCGTCGCTTCTCGTCGTCGACCTATCGACTGATACGGGCAGGCGAAGGCGAAAAAGTGGAGGTGACCCCGATCTGCCCCGAATCGTGCGCGCGCGCGACGAGAGTATTGTTATAGGTGGCGCTGGGGGAAGAGAAAACGCGCGAAAAATTGACACATCCCACAACACACACGCACAAACCGTGATTTCACTGTTTGAGTCGCCGCAGCAAACGGGTCATCAGCCGTTGTGGTCACGGTCCGGGTTGTTTCAATTGAATCCGTCGTTTGTCCTCGTTTTGTGATCCTTTTGTGATGGAAGGCAGATGAAGGAAGACTGAATGACACGTAGTGCACGCGTAGGATGAGGGTTGATTGTGGGTGGAATATCGAGTGCACACAGTCGGAGAGCGAGAAAACTCAAGCGGGCACATTTGCTCCTCGAATAGAACAAGAGGTGGATCGCAGTCGCTAAAACGCTCCTAAACCCAAAGCAAAAACAGTCGAATTCGGGCTCACAGCGTCGAGCATCATCGTCTCAGCGCACTGAACGCGCCCAAACTTGATACAAAAACTGCAAAATCAGATTAAACAGAACAAACAGTCGCCCGACTGAACACAGGCAATGAAACCGATCGAAATCCCCGGTATTCCACGTAATCAACCTCCAAAAATCACAATTTATGCCTTCAATCCTCCAATTCTACGAATCAAAATAGACCTCCTTGTTCTCGAAGAGGAACTTCTTCCAGCAAAAGTAGAGAATCGCGGTGGCGATCAACGTGGCCAGCGAAGCGGGAAATCCGACCATTATGCAATCGAGGAGGCACGCATCGTACGAATGTTGGCCTTTGCAAGCGACCGGAAGCAGTATGGTGATCAGCTGGATGACGAACGTGTAGCTGAGCTGAAATGATCGCATTTTCAAGCTTGAAATTAACGCAACGTCATAAACTCACAATTCCGAACATGCCCACACGCATGAGCGTCTTGTTCTTCGCTAGAACGCCAAACATTCCAACGGCGGAGAACGCAGTGCAGAAGAGACCGATGAGGCCAAAGGCGACGTAGCCGGCGGACTTGTCGTCTTGCAGGGCGAACGCAGCGAGGACGCCGCCTCCGACGATGAGCAGCACGATAGAGGTGAAAATCTGAATGAAACGCATGATTGGATGGCAGTGGGTAGTGGGTGGACTTACCTGAATACAATGCATTGCATTCGCTCGCGCAACCGATCACACGACGCTCCAACGAACCGCAACCAGCGAATGCAAGCAGACAGAGTGATTCTGCAGCATCGCGTCTGCTTTTGGAATGAGACGAGCTGAGGGAGAAGCAAAACTCTGAAATCACGCGAACGAGCATCACAATAGTTGACCAGAAGGAAAACAGAAGTAGAGAGAACGCCGCAGCGACCAAAGAAAATACGACAACACCAAGGAAACATTTACAACACATAATCAACACAACATGAACAAGACAAAATTAAAATCAACGTCGGATTTGACGTCTGCGGGCCTGGACAATCTTACGAGAAGCGCCAGTTGCGCTAGGTGCAGCGGCACCTCCACCAAAGTTGAACGTCGTCGGCAAAGCTTTGAACATGGGAGCGGGTGCAGCGGCGGCACCTCCAAAGTTGAACGCACCGTTATGTGCAGGCGCTGGTGCACTTCCCGACGATGCCCTCCGAACCTAAACGCGTCCTTAGAATCTACAATGAGTTGAACTGAGTCTTACGAAGGAATGACTCCAAATGGCGACGCAGCAGCTGGAGCAGTCACGGCGCTTCCAAAGTTGAATCCGGTGCTCGATGGAGCTGTAGTTGTGGACGCAACTCTAAAAAATGAAATTCCTAAAATGAACAAACGACCATGGAAATTTACCCAAATGACGGAACCGTTGGTGCAGCTGCGATAGATTTTCGATCCGAAAATGAAACCAGTTGCAGGTGCGGCCGCTGGAGCTGTACTAACAACTGGTGTGGATCCAAGCCTACAAATACCTTTATCAAAACAATTCTCCGATAACATGACAACTTACGAAGGAATCGAGTTGCACATGGGCGCTGGTGCAGCGGCGGCACCTCCAAAGTTGAACGCACCGTTACTGCAGGTGCAGGTGCACTTCCCGATGATGCACCTCCAAACCTAAACGCGTTCTTAGAATCTACAATGAGTTGAACTGAGTCTTACGAAGGAATGACTCCAAATGGCGACGCAGCCGCTGGAGCGGTCACGGCGCTTCCAAAGTTGCATCCGGTGCTCGATGGAGCTGTAGTTGTGAACGCAAATCTAGAAAATCAAGTTCCAAACTAAACAAATAACTGGAAATTTACCCAAATGACGGAGCCGCTGGTGCAGCTTGCGTAGATTTTGATCCGAAATTGAAACCAGTTGCAGGTGCGGCCGCTGGAGCTGTGCTAACAGCTGCTGTGGATCCAAGACTATAAATACCTTTATCAAAACAATTCTCCGATAACAGACAACGTACGAAGGAATCGAGGAGTTGCACACGGGAGCGGGTGCAGCGGCGGCACCTCCAAACGTTGAACGCACCGTTATCTGCAGGCGCTGGTGCACTTCCCGACGATGCCCCTCCGAACCTAAACGCGTCCTTAGAATCTACAATGAGTTGAACTGAGCCTTACGAAGGAATGACTCCAAATGGCGACGCAGCCGCTGGAGCGGTCACGGCGCTTCCAAAGTTGCATCCGGTGCTCGATGGAGCTGTAGTTGTGAACGCAAATCTAGAAAATCAAGTTCCAAACTAAACAAATAACTGGAAATTTACCCAAATGACGGAGCCGCTGGTGCAGCTTGCGTAGATTTTGATCCGAAATTGAAACCAGTTGCAGGTGCGGCCGCTGGAGCTGTGCTAACAGCTGCTGTGGATCCAAGACTATAAATACCTTTATCAAAACAATTCTCCGATAACAGCAACGTACGAAGGAATCGAGTTGAACATGGGAGCGGGTGCAGCGGCGGCACCTCCAAAGTTGAACGCACCGTTAACAGCAGGTGCGGTGCACTTCCCGATGATGCCCCTCCGAACCTAAACGCGTCCTTAGAATCTACAATGAGTTGAACTGAGCCTTACGAAGGAATGGCACCAAATGGCGACGCAGCCGCTGGAGCGGTCACGGTGCTTCCAAAGTTGCATCCGGTGCTCGATGGAGCTGTGGTTGTGGGCAAACTCTAAAGGTGTTCTTTCCAAACACATTCGAAGAATTAGCCGCAGAAACCGATGCGCCTGGCTTGCGTTCTCCACATGCGGGACATTTCTCTACACTAGCGTCATTTGAGACAAAGCAGCCACTGCATGACCACTTTGCCTTGGGAGGCAGCAACAGGCGTAGATGGTGTGGTTTGCACTGTGCTAACAGCTGCTGTGGATCCAAGACTATAAATACCTTTAACAAAACAATTCTCCGATAACAGCAACGTACGAAGGAAATCGAGTTGAACATGGAGCGGGTGCAGCGGACGGCACCTCCAAAGTTGTACGCACCGTTATCTGCAGGCGCTGGTGCACTTCCTGACGATGCCCCTCCGAACCTAAACGCGTCTTTAGAATCTACATGAGTTGAACTGAGCCTTACGAAGGAATGGCACCAAATGGCGACGCAGCCGCTGGAGCGGTCACGGTGCTTCCAAAGTTGCATCCGGTGCTCGATGGAGCTGTGGTTGTGGGCACAACTCTAAAGGTGTTTCTTTCCAAACACATTCGAAGAATTAGCCGCAGAAACCGATGCGCCTGGCTTGCGTTCTCCACATGCGGGACATTTCTCTACACTAGCGTCATTTGAGACAAAGCAGCCACTGCATGACCACTTTGCCTTGGGAGCAGCAACAGGCGTAGATGGTGTGGTGGGTTCAGGCCCACGCTCACGGGAGCTGCGAATTTGAACACCAAGCTGCCAATGTCAGCATTGCAGAAAGCACTTCGAAATGGCGTCAGCGCCTTACGAGCGGGTTTTCCATCAGCAACATCAGCTTCGAGTTGCTTGCTCTCTTCAAAAAGCTCTTGGAGGACCTTCTCGGGCGAATCAACGCTGATGGTCTTTGACTTCTCCTCTTTCAAATCAACGTACGGACGACGCCAGTATGGAATCAGGGAAGGTTTTGTTTCCCGGGCGCCTTTGGACGCCAATATCGCTGGACCTCTCTTGGTGTCCTAAAAAGCAATAAAAATCATCAAAACTAATCTCGACAATTAACAACTCACAATAAACGACGACATAGATGACAACTTTTCAAAAATCTCACGAGTTTTTGAGCTCAACGACGTATTGAACTCGCTATCCGTACCCGAATAGCGACCTTCTTTCTGTAGATTGAAGGTCGGCACATCCGGCTCCTGAATATTCATATTACAAGTCGCAAATTCAAATCTCCATTCTTACATCATCGATGAAACAACCCGAGTTGTTTTTGACGCGTTTACTACGATCAACTGTAGGCGTGCCATTTCCGTTGATCGACTCAGCATAGAACGACTCATCGCACCCGTCTTGCATCTTTCGCTTCGACATTGCCCTGCAAATGGCGCGATAAATGAATGTGATTGCATGAAGAACACAGATTGCTCGCATATTGGAAACATTGTGACGCGCTGCAGATTAACAAGTTTACAACACGAAAACGAAAAAGAGTGAAACGTTGCAAACGCGCCTCGCTAGTAACATAAACAAAGCTGGGACACAAATAACAATAGTCAGAACAGCGTCATTAAGTCATCACATCGCTTTTTGAAAATCAGCGCAGTGAAATATTGCAAAAATCAAGTTGCGCAGACACCGCTCCATCCAGATTGCATTACCGCCATCAAAAATCGCCGAAAAAATCGCAATTTCACAGAATACCACACGAAAAAGGCAAAAAGACGCTCGAGCGCGAATAGGCAAAACACAAGTCGCGCATTATTGCAACAAAAGCGCCACAAAATCACAACAACAATGGAAGCACTTGCAAGCAACGCTGGCACATTGAAACAACAGGCTTGACGAGCACTCAACGAACAAAAATCGCATTCGAAATCCACAATTCGACAGAATATCACCACATTGACACATTGAAAACAACCTGAAAAGACGAAAACGCAAAACTTGACGCGCGCGCGGGAGCAGACAGACAATTTCGAAATTTGCAAAGCGACGCATGACCGCTACGGTGCACCTAAATTCAAATTCAAAACGTTTGTAGGATTTCTTAGTATTGCGCTATTATAAAACCAGTTGCGCGCCTCCGTTTAATGGTCTCCACGCGATATGATTGCGGCGAACATGGTCTACACGGTCATTCGCTGATCTGGATTAGCGACGCTTCTCGGTGCACAGGATTGTCGAAGAAGGAACAAAGGAAATTCTCGTCGATACATCCTGCTTGGACGGCGAAGCGCTCGAGCATCTCAACGAAGTCATCATCAAAATCACACACACCGCATCGATGGACCTGAGCTCGCCTGATGTGTGGACATCTGAGGATAGTGAAGCTTCGGAACAGCGTTATCGCAACGTTCAGCAATTCGTCGATATTCTCACCAACCTGGAAATGAACAAACGGTTCGTTTTATGCTCGATTCTGTCGCTCAACTGCTTCTAGTGCTGACCAGCTGATCTACAAGAACCAACGCTACAACAAAGACGACGAGCCGCAAATTTCCTCTCAGTTGTCAAAGGTCATCACGTTATGCAAAGAGCACGGCTATCGTTTCACGTTTCGCCTGTCATGTCATGTCATAACAAAGTCATCTCGTTATGTTCAAGCAAAATCTTAATAACGGTCTTTGTATTGACTTTCTGCGTAACGAATCGGAACATCGTTTCCGACTCCTTCAGCAAATCACGCTCGATGCTCCGCCGGTCGCCGCCAATGATGTAAAGAACGAATTTGATCTTGATGGAGCGGAAGAATCGCGACATATCCCAGATGTCCGCCATGTCGGCCCGTTGCAAGCGTGTGATAATTGGATCGCCAAAATCCATGCCGTTTGACCAGGCGCAGGCTCTGTAGCGAGTTACAAATTCCTAAAAATCGAGAAAAACTGATTATTATGAAAGGTAGATACAGTCATGCCTAGTGGTATCACAGTGGAGAGCGCCCTCGATGACAACTACAGCCCAAGAGCCGTCCCTCAAATTCGCCGGCTTGACGAACGCAGTTCCTCTGGCGTGCCACCGACGCAGGTTCGTCTCATCGTCTGTGGGAACACCCTGCTCGTTTCCGTACAAAACAACAGGAGCCGGGAGAACCCTAGCCGGAGCGGAGCGAAACGCATGCTCCAGGCTAATGCCAAACGCCTTCATGTGATCGCTTCCGTAGTACAAGTCGCACTTTTTGACCTTCCGCAACAGCGGCCTCCTTCAATTGCCACGGCAGCTTTCGCGATTGAACGACCCAGGTGGTCAACCCTGAATCCGTCGATTGCCGATCCGAGCGCTTGCCGATGACACTTACCAGCTTTGCCGACTGCTTCTGGGTTGGAACGCGTTGACCAGGCGTCACCTTAAGCACTTCACACGGGTAGTAAGCCTCCTGCTTCTTTCCATTCAGCATCTGCTCCACAACAACACAAGGATACTCGCTGTTCGTCATGATCTTGTAGGTGTCTTCGTAGTAGCGAGCGACAGTCATGCGGAACGTCCTTCCATCCTTGGTAATCGTAAAGGTTTGCTCTCCTACAGTCAGATCCGAGATTCCTTTGATGGTCAAATGCAGCGGTCTCTGCCGGTGAGTAGTGGCAACGTGAAGGCCTGCGCAAAACGAAGATAAGCACGAGGATATGGACGTTACTTACCAGTCAGATGTTTCTCCAACTCCAAACGGAACTTTCCACTCGACAGTGAAACGTGAAACTCCGACCGCACGTCATCGAAATACTTTTCACACACGCAGGCTGGAAAAGGCGGAACAGCGAGGCTCAATAAGCAGCAACGCTTCCTGCTCCTTTCCGCAATCGCCAACGATAGCCGTGCTCTTTGAATAACCCTTCTTGATGACCTTTGACAACTGAGAGGAAATTTGCGGCTCGTCGTCTTTGTTGTAGCGTTGGTTCTTGTAGATCAGCTGGTCAGCACTAAAAGCAGTTGAGCGGCAGAATCGAGCAGAAAACGAACCGTTTGTTCATTTCCAGGTTGGTGAGAATATCGACGAATTGCTGAACATTGCGATAACGCTTTCCGAAGCTTCGCTATCCTCAGATGTCCACACATCAGGCGAGCTCAGGTCCATCGAAGCGGTGTGTGTGATCTTGATGATGACTTCGTTGAGATGCTCCAGCGCTTCGCCGTCCAAGCAGGATGTATCGACGAGAATTTCCTTCGTTCCTTCTTCGACAATCCTGTGCACCGAGAAGAGAACGTTCCCGCAGTCGTACACGTAGTCGTACTTGCTGCCTTTGAACACGTCAAAGCGACTTCCCAGCGCGTAACGGAAGATCTCCCAGAGCATGACACGACGGCTTTGGCGTTGGGCGCTAAAATTCGATAACAAATGAATCATTCAGCAATATTCGCGGCTTCAACTCACTCGGATTTTAGCGAACGGAGCAGATTAATCTCCTTTCTGCCCCGCGAAGGAGAGACGAAAATGCCGACGAGCTCGATTTCGTACTTGTGCACAGGTCGCCTCTGCGATCGATCGACGTTGATCGTGAAACCATTGATGCAGATCGGAATCTCACGGATATTGCGCGTTTCGTTGCCATCCGCGGACTTTTTCGGCAGGATGAGGCGTTCCGACATGATGAACTCCTGGAATTGAAAGGCGTACGTACGGAAGAAGCTCAGAAATTAGAAGCGACGCGCTGACACGAACTGACACGCTGGAGTCGGCAAATTCAAAACTTTTGTAGGATTTCTCAGTATTGCGCATAAAACCAGTTGCGCGCCGCCGTTTAATGTTCTCCACGCGATATGATTGCGGTGCACATGGTCTACACGGTCATTCGCTGATCTGGAGTAGCGACGCTGCTTGTTTTGTGGCTATTTCCGGCCGTTTTGAGCGATTCTGACGACATGAGCGTCCGTCACGGCCTCGAATTGGTCTCAAACGGACCTGGAAACACCGAATTGTGGGCGTTTCAAGCACAAAAAGCGTTTTGCCGATACGCGCCGCCTTGTCAACCGAGAATTTCGTTGACGAGCGCGTTGAGACCGGGTTGTGCGAATGAGTTGTAGACTTACAAGGTTCGTCCGCAATTCCGCGTCCGCCTTCTTCGCGGCCTCCAAGTAGTTTGAAACGGCCATGGAAACACCGAATTGAGGCCGTTTCAAGCACAAAATTCGCGTTTTGCCGAAGCGCGCACTTCCGACTTATAAATAAGCATCGTTCCTCGGTAATCCAATTCATAATACGGTGTTTTACTGGTTGTTGCACGGAAATTGAAGGTCGGGAGGAACGCTCATGCCGTCAGAATCAAACAAAATGGTCGGAAAACATTTCCGATTGCTGATCCCCACTGAGTCCGACTGCGCATAGCTTACATGCCGCAAGTCTGCGCAGCAATGCACCTGATCGTTCTCTGTCGTCCTCACCCGCTCGCGCCGCACCTCTGCGCGGACGCGATCGTGTGCGGACAACGTTCCCGCTGATCGACGCGGAATTCAGCTTTGCGCAGAGGCGATAACGTGACCAATGAGGCTCAGCCGAGGTGCGTTTATTGCTGGTTGAAAACTTTCACCCAATTGCCCGCCGTGGTCTCTGAAACACGAGTGCCACAGGCAATTTTTGGAAACCCCAAGGGGTCAAAATCAGTGCATTCACTCGCGACCGTCCCAGACCAAAACCCAAAAAAAAAAAACAAGACTTGACTGTGACTGCTTTATCAAAAACGCAAAAAGTGTTCTTCCGTTGCGGGGAATCGAACCCGGCCTTGTGGAGCCACAAATCCTAACCACTAGACCACAATGGAGGTGACTGTTGGAGTCGTCGCCGCGTATATAACACAGCCAACGTCTTCTTCAAACAACTTTCACAGCAACATGTGTACGATATCCGGTGTGGACGCTTTTTGACCCCGTGGGGTTTCCAAAAATTGCCTGTGGCACTCGTGTTTCAGAGACCACGGCGGGCAATTGGGTGAAAGTTTTCAACCAGCAATAAACGCACCTCGGCTGAGCCTCATTGGTCACGTTATCGCCTCTGCGCAAAGCTGATTTCCGCGTCAATCACGGGAACGTCGTCCGCGCGCGATTGACGTGCGCGCAGAGGTGCGGCGCGAGCGAGTGAGGACGACAGAGAACGTTCTCCTGCAACGGCATAATCTAGCATAATCATAACAATATAACACAATGACGGGAATAGATCGTCTTACAGGCAACATTGGTGACTCAGTCAGTCAGTGACGACTCAGACAGACACCTACTTTGTGGTGGTTAGGATTGTGGCTCTCACCCACAAGGCGGGGTTCGATTCCCGCAAAGGAAGACATTTTTTGAATGTTTTCAAAAGTTGAATTTGGTCTTTAAGCAATCGAATATTTGATTTTTGTGGTTTCGCTTCTTATCAGCGTGAAATTTCCACGTATAGAGCACAGAATGATAAGCGCACGTCGCGTTCTACAAAGAAAGTAGGGTACATGTACGATATGACTGCGTACGTGATGATTTTGTGTTTGAGTAGGAATTGTTTATCTTGACCACGCACACTGATAACGACCACAATCAATCGACCATTGAACGTTGATGTCCAGTGCAAGTCGGGTTATATGACAACGACGACCAGACAGACACCTCCGTTGTGTCTAGTGGTTAGGATTTGTGGCTCTCACCCACAAGGCGGGGTTCGATTCCCGCAACGGAAGAATATTTTTGGCCTTTTGCACAACGTGTGCGTCAGCTTTAAAGCCTAAAACTGATGGAACTATCTAAAAAATTGCTCAGTAATCCTAGAAAACAAACCAGATTCAAATTGAAAAAATAAAAAAATAGTTCCAACCAGCCGGATTTGAACCAGCGACCTAAGGATTCCGTTCGCACTACAGTCCTCCGCTCTACAACTGAGCTATGGTTGGCCATTCGTAGAAGCGCTTCAAAGTCACTATATCTCAACTTACGTTCAGTTTCGCTCTGACCAGATCAAATCCAAGTGTGTGAGCTATCGTGTTCAAGTTGTTCGGCGCCATAGCCGGTCTCCCCACGAAGACCCTGACAAGCAAGCAAGCACGATTGCATTCAGATTTATCGCTTAATCAAGCATGGATGGTTACAATGAGGGTTCAACGAGTCAGAGCGCGAGCCTGGGCGCGCACACAGATATTGTCATCGGAGTCCTCGTCCTCGAGATGGATCTCGATCTGGTAGGGAGCGTTGTTCTTCAGCAGGCGGATGATGATGTTGAACTGGGTGAAATCGATGTTGATCTCGATCGTCTGGCGACCCTTCGTCACAGGGCACTTGATCTCCTGAGCACAGGCATCACGACCGTCCCTAAAACAAGCCTTTAATCCACGCTACCGTACCCGCAACGCTTACAGCAAGCCAAATGTGGGGAATTCCAGC
>MQUG01003794.1:0-48847 GCA_007213375.1 Steinernema feltiae | reverse complement strand
AATCAGGCTGAAATGCCCCAAATCTTTGATTTGACGACTACGACGGCCGAGCCAAACCACGACCAGCAGCAGCAGCACCACCACCACCACCACTTCTACTTCAACGACAATGTCAGCAACCACAACAACAACTACTACCACCACCACCACCAAGCCAAGTATGCGCATCTCACATATTAAGGTCAAAACAGATCAATTTCAGTCTGTCTGTCTGGATTCGACGTTATATTCATCTTTCCTGGAATGTTCCCGAAAGCGGCGATGGAAAATCTCTACGAGAATTTTGTCGAAAAGTTCAAAATCGGAAGAGGCCTCGAGGTAACCGGTCCGTGTGATTTCCATCTGATCACAACATTCAGGAGGCGCGGTTCGGTGCGTGGAGAGCTCATGAAGCCGACGTTCCAGAGCACTTCTCGCTGGGCGCCGAGCTCATGGGCGCGAGGCTCAAAGCGAAACTTCTGGAATTTTCCACAAAAACCGTTCGGGACTTCAAGATAGACCGCAACGCCGAAGCGAAGATCACTCGTCAGTACGTGTTCCGCGACGTAAGTCCCCTTGTAGCATTGCAATTCACGTCTTTCGGTCTTCAGTTCAGAGAGCATCCCTCGCCCAGCCACAAACAATACCGCGTTGTCTTCTACAACGACGAAGGCGGAGTGCGCGACGACGGCCTCTTCACCAACCATTTCACCACGCCAATGGCCGAACGCATGGGAATTGAGACGTTCGTCTTCAGCTACGGGAAGGCGAACGAGATGGAAGCGACGATTCTGGTCGGGAAGAAGAGCGGAATCCTCTTCAAAGTCAACGATCTCGCCAAATCGGGAGTTTTCGACCAGATGTACGACAGAATGGGTGAGCTGACAGTGCCACCATGTTGTATGAGTGATTTGTGCCAATTGTAGAGAAGGACCAAGTCGATTGTTGTGAAGAAAAATGCAATTTTGGCAACGCGGATTGAAGAAAATTAGTGGAATAGAGCTCGGAAATTGGAATTTCGTGTAGATAAATATTTCTCTGGTTCTAATCCGGTAGATCGTATTCTAAACACATTCACAATAGAAATCTGTTGTTGCAGTAAGAGAGTTTGGCGTCTTCAGCCACAAACAACAGCAATTCAATCATAAAACTCGATGTTTCTCAATGGACGTGTTCAAAACGTGCCTTGCGACCACCGTGACAATTTGTCTTGTAGAGCAGTTCCACTGGCTTGAAGCTCGAACGAGTAAACCTTGCAATTGAGTTCTATGCGGCTTTGCGGACGAACCCTCGGAGAAGAAGATACAGTTTATACACAAACAACTAGCACACATCAGGCTTCAATTCAATCCACTTTCTTCATCATTCGACAAGGATCTCCATTCACTGAAAGCTTTGAATTACCATCTAGATTGTCAAATCAGCGCTTACATATGCTCTTTGCAATGTTTCCGACCGCTTTTCGCCAGCTGTTCCAGTACACGGGTACATGATGAAGAAATTCAGAACGGGAACCGGTGAGTTTCAGAGCATCCGCTTGAGCGACAGAATCTGTAGCGGAATCAAATTAGAAATGCTCACCTACCGCAATTCTTACCGGAATAGACGACATACGTGTCAATGTCTTCACGTCTAGCGTAGTCCCCTGCTGCTTCCCAGTTGGCTTTGTTTCTAAAATCAGTTTGACTTCTGACGTGAAGTAAAGCGATTTTCTTGACAGGAACGTTTCTTTTCACAGCTTTCCCGAAATCCTGCAACGAAAACTCTGTTAAAAGACGAACAAATGGCTCTCACGCACGTGATACACGATTTCGCCCAACAGTTTACCCGCATCAACGTCGCCGAACACTTTCTTTGCCACCTTTGTTCCCAAATCTCGAATGAATTGTTCGGGAGAGACAAAGTCTTCCAGTCGGATTCCGTCGTCGGGATTTGCGGCCAAACGATAACCAAAGCGCGCTTCCTAGATGACAGAAATCAAGCGTCACAACTAGGATCTCACGAAAATACCCCGTATCCGCTTCCAAGATCGAAATGCGACATCAATTCGGCCATGTGGTCGACAAAAGTATTGGTTTCTTCAAGTTGTGTTCCAATAATAATATCGTAGCCCCTTTTCAGGCACACTGAAAGGGAAACTCGAGATAATCTAGCGAATGTGGAAAAATACTTGTTGTCGTGGTGGTCGGAGTGGTCGTGGTGGTCGTAGTAGAGGTTGTCGTCGTGGGTGGGCTGGTCGTCGTTGTCGGCATTTCAGTCGTCGTTGTACTGCTCTCCGTAGTACTGGGACTGCGGTAGTCGTCGTCATCGACAGCTCCGGAGGTTCGTTTTGAGGGGCGCGGAAGCAGCAAAGGGAGGTTTGTCCGAGTAGCAGGACAATCAGGGAGATTACGGTAGCGTGGAACGGTCGAGGAGCCATCGTTGGTGGAGATCCGAGAAGCGCGATTGCGACGATTCTTGATTTTGTCGTTTGTGGGTTGTAATTTCGGGGTTTTTCAGTTTTGATTAATTATGCGTCGTTTTGGGGTTCAACGCGTTCTTTGCCCGCGTGAAAACACTGATTTATGGCGCACTTATGACAAGTACTCACCGCTTTCACCTGATTTGATGATTTTTGGGTCATTTTTTGCGCGACCACACGTCCGTGTGCGGTCAGAACGCGATGTTTTCTCTCCGCGGTGCCAGAAGTCATGTTTGATCTCAATTTCGCCGTTTTTTGCTCCCTCCTCGCGCTCTCCTCCGCTTGTTTTCCCTCAAATCAGGCTGAAATGCCCCAAATCTTTGATTTGACGACTACGACGGCCGAGCCAACCACGACCAGCAGCAGCAGCACCACCAGTGTTCCTACTACAACGTCTACCACCACAACAACCACGACCACTACGACTACGACTACATCGACTACAACAACAGGTAACCAATCCATATTGTGCTTCGCATCTTCAGTTTTCAGCTTGTGAACTCTCCGGATACGATATAATCTTCATGTACACCACGAGGGAGATGACGGAGGCAGGAATCGACGCCATCTACAACCGATTTTTGTCGAAATTCGAAATCGGAAGAGGTCCGGGAGTAAGATTTCCACTTTTTCGATCTATTCTAATCGCATCTCTCTGACAGCAAGCAAGGTTTGGCGCAGTTACGGCCTATGTGGTAGCCGGATCCGGATATGTCGTTCCGCCGACCTTCTCTCTTCTCAAATACGAAGAATCGTCTCCCGATACGGTCAGAAATGCGATGAGAGGCTTCTTAGTGCTCAAGAATCTGGAAACACGCTTCAATAGCTATGGATTTGCGCGAATGAGTCAAGAAATGGTCTATCCTGATGTAGGTCCCTCATATTTTGAACTGTAGCTGATAGGATTCAATGCAGTTCGCCGCAAATCACCTCGCGAACAGGAAACAGTACCGCATCATCTTCCCTTCGTTCGAAGAAGCGAAGAACGTCGTCGATGGAAACGCGTTCGACCACGAAACGATCGCGAGAAGAGGGAGCGACAACGGAATCACAACGTTTGTCATTCCCTACAAGCGTGAGTTCTCTTTTCCGAGTTTTTCAATTGTGCCGAGCGTTTTCAGAGGCCACAGACGCGGAAACGCTGAAAATGGCAGGAAAGAAGAGCGAAAACGTGTACAAAACGCTGGGAAGCATTGACGATCTTCAGAACTCGGGCTATTTGACGAATTTGTACCAGAGAATTCGTGAGTTTCCTATATTCTCCAGTCAATCACTTCAAAAAGCGTCAATTTAGGTGACGAACAAGTGTGTACACCGATCAAGACTTGAAAAATCCGTTGATTGATTGTTAATTTTCCATTAAATCAACAGATTGCAGTTGACATTTGCATTCCAAACGAAAAAGCTGACATTTTTAGGGCTACGCGCCATGGTGACTCGATTTGTCGCATCGTTTAGGTTCAAATTTGCCCGAAAACGTGGGATTTGATCGGCGGATTTGACCTAATGACGATCAGACCATGATTCCACCTGTTTCGTGGGGTTTGATCGGAAACGTCGAGTTCATTCTGCTCCGAGAGCTGTTAGAATGATTCAATTCGTGGCCGTCAGTGACAGCATCGATGATTTCACCTACACACAATGAATGATCTGATAGTGAGCCGATCGCCTCTTTACCGGCGTTATTTGAGGTCGTAGAACATCGAGAGTGGTACGGCGAGGCGTTGGGACCCGAGAATGCGTACTCCTACCGTACTTTGATGTATTTGGCCGCTGCGAGCTCCGCTGAAGCCGTCGGCGATGTTTTCTTGGCTCCCTTTGAAGATGCCTTTGCCAAAGTTGTTGAAAGTAAAATCGAGCGTGTTTCGCAACACATCGTCCAGATTACCTTATTTTTCTCAATTTCGCGCGTTTTACGTCATCAACATTCATAGACAAATGATCACAAAACGAAATTTTATCACAAGAACAAAACTAAACACAAAATAATTACTTTGACGACGACGGCGAGTAGCTTGGAGATGTCGGCGAATACATCGGTGATGACGGCGAGTATCTTGGCGACGACGGCGAGTAGCTTGGAGATGTCGGCGAATACATCGGTGATGACGGCGAGTATCTTGGCGACGACGGCGAGTAGCTAGGAGACGTTGGCGAATAGCTCGGCGATGTGGGAGAATACGCTGAAACCAAGTGATTACTATGTGCGCACGCTCGAAGAACTTACACGGCGAAGTCGGAGAATAGCTGGGAGACGTGGGCGAGTAGCTCGGTGACGTCGGAGAGTAGCTTGGCGACGTAGGCGAGTAGCTCGGCGATGTGGGAGAATACGCTGAAACCAAGTGATTGCTATGTGCGCACGCTCGAAGAACTTACACGGCGAAGTCGGAGAATAGCTGGGAGACGTGGGCGAGTAGCTCGGTGACGTCGGAGAGTAGCTCGGCGAGGTAGGCGAGTACAGCGGACTTGTAGGCGAATAGTTTGAGCTGTTGGCACCGCCCATGAACCCTGGACTCAATCCACCATCAAATCCAGGCGACATTCCGCCCAACGAATTCGCTGGAGACGTTCCTCCTCCAGGGCTCCACGCCTCGCTGTAGGCTGGCGAAAAGCCGCTTTCACTGTGACCAGACGGCGAGAAACCAGCAGCTCCGGGAGTCATTCCTGAGCCGCTTGCTGGACTCCACGCTGCTCCACCGTACGCTGGCGTCACACCCGAGTTCCAAGGAGTCGAAGCGGGACTCATTGAGCCACTGGATGGAGAAGCCGCGAAACCGCCGAACATTCCCACAGCGGCCATGCCGGTTGTCGATTGAATTTCCATGCCGTGTTTGCACTTTTCCGCATCGAGAACCAAGTCGAACGCGCCGGTACCTGCCTTAGCAAGTTGTCCGAGCATGATGTTTTCAGACACTCCTAGAAATAAATATTTAGAAGAGAGCTGAAAGACATGTTGTCTAGACAAAGACACGAAGGATTGCGTTCACTGGACATACAAGCTCAAAAGAATGCCTACCTTTGACCGGATCAACTTCAGAATGCGCAGCAGCTTCCATCAAGATGTCGACCGTCTCTTCGAACGAGCATCGCATCAGAGCGCCAACCTCTTGTCGATTGATTCCGTGACGAGTGATCGCCATCAAATGACCCTTTGCAGTCATAACATCGCAAAGAAGCGCCAAATGCCGGTAGTTGACGTAGGAGCCGTCGAAACTGATGACTTGATGCATTTCCCGCTCAATCGCTTTGCGCACCGCTTCGATTCCCAATACTTCAAAGATTTCGCAAATGTCGTTCGACGTCGTGCGGATCGGGTCGACGTAACGCTCCGCCAACACCTTCATCAGCGCCGTTCCGTCTGTTTCCAGAATCCACTCGGCTTGACTCTTGAAACTGCCTTCCGGAGTGATTGCGACCTTCTTTTTGTCTTCTGTTTGTGGCTTGTGCATGTAGACCTTCGCAATAGCTTCAATTCCTTGGAGTGTTAAGTCGCTGAGCATGTTCGCTTCGATACAGCGAAGGAACACGTCATCTTCCATTTTGTCGACTTGTTCTTCCTGAAACAAAAGGTTTTAGAAGTCGTTTCAGTGCAAAGAAAGCATCTTGAGCCTGGCTCTTGCAACGCATCTAGAGCTCAATAGGGCTGGAAGTTTACTTACATTCTCGCTCTTGTCACTGTTCGCAATACGCAGCCGGAACACGAGCTTCTCAGCGTTGTCGTCAGTGTAGATGACGTTCAAGTCGTCACCAAAACCATGCTGAATCTTCTCCGCAATCGCTTCCATAGTCAACTTCTTGTCGGTCATTCTCTTGCGGTCGAGTTCCAAACGAAGCACCCACGGACTGCAGTTGTTCGTGTCCACTCCGGACATTTCGTTGAAGATTTGCACCCATTCAGCGTCCTCTTCAATTACCGTATTCGCAGGTTCAGGATCGTAGTAGATGGCAGTGTTGGCGGTGACTTTACGCAGAGTCGTGTGCTCAAGCTTGCAGAGGACGTCTTTGCACTTTTCCGCATCCCTGAAATCAATGAATTAGAGTCAGAAGCTCAGCTTGTGGGCTTACTTTGCCGGGGGTCCAGTCAAGAAAACGGTCAAAGACGGAGTTTTCGGTGACTTTGAGACGTTGATGATTTCCTTGAGACGCGGAACACCAAGAGTTACGTTCTTCGCAGAGACACCAGCGAAATGGAACGTGTTGAGCGTCATCTGAGTGGCCGGTTCTCCCAAACTCTGCGCGGCCAAAGCGCCGACCATCTCACCGGGCTGAACAATCGCCTGATTGAAGCGCGTTTCAATCTCTCCCAACAGCCATTCGAAAGCCTCCGATCCTAGGCGATGTTTCTCCGCCAGCTGCTTGGAGCACAGCGTTGAACGCAGCAGAATGTTCATGAGAAGCGTGGCGTTGTACTGTGCTTGTTTCGAGATTCGATCCTCTCCGGAGACAATGATCAGCTTCTTGCACAGTTCACTGACGCCTTCTATCACCTTCACTGGATTCAGATCACTGGGCTTGCGCACATCAACGTGGAAAATCTTCTGCGCGTTCCAGATGAGGCGATGGAGGTTGCAAGGCAGCACGACTTTCGCGTCTCCTTTCGGGAAAATTTCTCGCAGCAATTTTCGATCATTCGATAGCTGATCCCACTCCTCCTCGACAATCTTGATAGCTTCGGAATTTCCCTGCAGCAAACGGCAAGTTTCCTCCGTGTAGCAGCGTTTCATTGCCTTGTCGTCGCTTAAATCCAGCTTGAAATCGCGAACAAACAAATCGTTCGAGGGTTTCATGGTCGGCATATTCTGGTTTTCGACCCACATGCCATCGAGACCGTCCTCGCCATAACTAGAAGAAGATTTACAGTCGTAAAAGTAGGTTAGACTCAACACTTACCGAAGTTGAACCAACTGACCGATCGAATTACGCACGGTTCCATCGTAGTTGACCATCACGCTCTCCATAGCCTTGATGAGACGACGCTGGATGTAACCAGTTTCGGCTGTTTTGACGGCGGTATCGATGAGACCTTCTCGACCTCCCATAGCGTGGAAAAAGAATTCGGATGGAGTCAGTCCAGCGAGATAGGAGTTCTCGACGAATCCACGAGATTCTGGACCGTAATCGTCCTTGATGAAATGCGGCAGCGTGCGATGTCTGAAGCCAAAGGGAATCCGCTTTCCTTCGACGTTCTGTTGACCGACGCAAGCGATAACCTAAAGAATGGAGCTAAAAGAGATAAATCGCGCCTAAATCTACCTGTGAGATGTTGATTTTCGAGCCCTTCGATCCAGAAACAACCATAGCCTTGAAGTTGTTGAATTCGGACAGCGATTTCTGAGCCGAACTTCCCGTTCGGTCACGGGCGTCGTTGAGGATTCGATTGACCTGATTCTCGAATGTTTGACGAAGAGTGTTACCGGGCGTTGGCTCCAGCTCATCATTGTGCGCTTTCTCGATGACGTCCACGACGTCCAACTTGGCTTTGCGAATGGTGTCCTGGATATCCTTGTAGGTCGACTGGTCAGCGATGGTATCACCAATACCGATCGTGTGACCTTCGGCCAAGAGCCACGCGTTAACGACGGTTTGGATGTGCGAGTAGAACTGCGCAGCAATGTCGTGGCCGAGCTCGTGCACGACGACGTGAATCAGGTTACCGGCTTGACGACCGACGGTTCTGGAGCAGATGATTCCGGAGAGGAGCTCGCCATGTTCGACGATTACTTTCGTGTCCCCGGGAGAGATCCACTTGTAGGGCCCGCTATCTTCCTCGTCGGGATGTGTGGAGTGAGTACGCAAACAGTTTACGTTTCCGGGAATGATGAGCGTGAAAATTTGTTTTCCTAAAGGACTCAGCGCTGATAGTCAAGATTTGAGAGTGTTACTAACCTGTCCACAAAGGCTTCGGTTTCAGGATCGCTGGCTGGGGAACTTTTCCGTCCCATTTCGGTAGGTGCATCAATAGATCCATCAATCTCGGGAGTTCAATGAACACATCACGCTTCGTCATCATACGCACAGCGCACAGAGTGTCCTGGACGATGCCCATGACAGGTTTGTTCGCCTGCGGAGTGATCAGTTGCCGTGGCACCATGCAGATTTCCGAGATCTCGGCTCTGGTCTCCAGTGACTGCGGAAGATGCAGATTCATCTCGTCGCCGTCAAAATCAGCGTTGTAGGGCGTGGTGACGGAGAGATTCATCCGGAACGTCGACCATGGAAGGATCTTCACTCTGTGACCCATCATACTCATCTTGTGCAGAGTTGGCTGCCGGTTGAAGACAATGATGTCACCATCGCGCATGTGCCGTTCGACACGGTAGCCCGGCTGAAGATGGAGATCTGCCGCACGAGGGTGGTAGCGGAGATCGACGCGAGCGCCGTTTTCTCGAATGATGTATTTGGCACCCGGGTACTGTGAATCGCCTCTGTTGACGAGCTCTTGTAGCCTGAAAGCCAGCTTTATAGGTTTGAACGTGTTAAAGATTTGCCTTACTTGTCAATGTTGAAAGGAGTGACGATTTCTGGGAACGTCAAATTCTGCGCAATCGTCCTGGGTACGCCAATTGTATCAATAGGTAAGTTGGGATCCGGCGTGATGACGGTTCGTGCCGAGAAGTCGACACGCTTTCCCATCAAGTTGGCACGAATGCGGCCTTCCTTTCCCTTCAAACGTTGCTTGATCGACTTGAGTGGTCGACCTCCTTTCTGCGTGGCTGTCGGTACACCAGGAATGGCGTTGTCGGTCAGAGTTGCCACGTGGTACTGCAGAAGCTTCACGTCTTCAGCAATAATGTGAGCGGCTGCGCCGTTCGACTCGTTTCGCCGTAGTTGCGTATTCGTTTTCACGATATCGGACAGCTTGTGCGTCAAATCGTCCTGATTTCTTGCTGAGCCAAATGTGACTACTGCGGGTCTTACTGCGAGAGGAGGGACTGGAAGGACTTGACAGATAAGCCAATCGGGACGAGCAAATCGGGGATCCAAGCCTATAAAGGGAGGGGGTTAATCAAACGATTGAAGACCAATCGAACTTACCCAGAATGAGGCAATCATCGTCGGAGATGCCTTTGAAAATTTCTAGCGCTTTCTCAGCTGTAAATGCTATTTTCCTCTCCTGTTGATCTTCATTCAGGTGCTTCTTCCACTCTGCGAAGATTTCAAGACCAATCCTGCGGTATGAAGGTTGATAGCGACCGCATCCACCGGTTTTGTGCTCGGCTGGCTCTTCAGTTTCCTCCCCGGGCAATGCGTTCGAATCGCCTGGACCCTCACACACGCTTTTTGACTTGCACAGATCGTAGATCATTGCCAAACGCTTCTTGCCGCTTGTTTGGGTTTTCTTGAGGACATCCTTCACTCGCGGACTGTCTTTGTCGATCAACAAACGGCAGCACGAGAAGCACACGCACCTCAGGAGCTAAAATTCATCGTTCAGCTCAAGTGCAGTTGACAAAAATTCGTACTTTAACAGTTTTGGTCAGGAAGCCGATGTGAAACACAGGTTTAGCCAGCTCCAAATGACCAAAGTGACCAGGACAATCGGAAAGATTGCCTGCGCAAGTCTGGCATCGACCCCGTTTGTCGACCACTCCCTGGCGAGGGTCCATCAGTCCTCCAAGCTTCGGCCGACCGTTCTCGTAGACTTCGGCAAACTCAATCTCCGCCACCGACATGCGCTTCTAAAGAACAATAGAGATGTTACTAACGCGAAGAAAAGAGTTGGATCTTACGATTTCATCGGGGGAGAAGACACCGAATTGCACCTTCTTAACTTCACGCAAAGGTGCGCGGAAGTCAATCCCAACTAGAGCCATGATTGTGATCTGAAACCACGTCTAATTGCTTTACTTATTCTTCGGAAGGAAACAACGATAAAACCACGCTTACCGCGCACAACACACAACCGCAAAACCAGTGAAATCATCAAACGGAAAGCAAACGGACACTTCAACAGGCACGGATTGCTTGCGCAACGGCGTTTACAAAAAAATTCGCGAAAGAACGCACATCCCCGTGCGGTCGGCTATACCCCCATCGCGCCTAAAATCAGAGCAACTTACAACAACAGGACACCGTGTCGTGACCTGTCTCCGCTTATGAAGAAACGCCGTTCAAATTTTGAAAGGAAAGTTCGTACATTCGTCCTAGCGCAACCGATTCGAGTCAGATTGAACGACTGCTTCGCGTTCCCGCCAAACTCTGCGAACTTGCATGCTCGGCAAGTTGCTCGTGAATGCCTGATGCGACGTGTCACGGTTGGAACTTTTCTGTCGCTTTCTCGGTGATCATGTTGGCAAGAAGGATAGCGACTCGAAACGCGACGCTGTGAATCTCCCGATGCCTAAATCTGAGACGAAGAAGATCGATTTGGGTTCGAGCAGGCAGAGGAAAGAGAACGATTCGAAGCGTGACGCGCAGAAGCCGTCAATGCCCTCAGTTGAGGCGAACAAGGACAGAGAATCGGTGCGTCTCTTTCCGCGGGTAATTTCGCCAATTTTGGATTTTTCAGAATCGCGACGCGCCTTCCAAGAGACGCGGAAAGTCACAGAGGGGCACCGCGAGCAACCGAGCAATGAAGATTCCCCTCTGCGCGAGAAGCCGGCGTCGCTGGAATCACAACGTTTGTCATTCCCTACAAGCGTGAGTTCTCTTTTCCGAGTTTTTCAATTGTGCCGAGCGTTTTCAGAGGCCACAGACGCGGAAACGCTGAAAATAGCAGGAAAGAAGAGCGAAAACGTGTACAAAACGCTGGGAAGCATTGACGATCTTCAGAACTCGGGCTATTTGACGAATTTGTACCAGAGAATTCGTGAGTTTCCTATATTCTCCAGTTATTCACTTCAAAAAGCGTCAATTTAGGTGACGAACAAGTGTGTACCCCGATCAAGACTTGAAAAATCCGTTGATTAATTGTTAATTTTCCATTAAATCAACAGATTGCAGTTGACATTTGCATTCCAAACGAAAAAGCTGACATTTTTAGGGCTACGCGCCATGGTGACTCGATTTGTCGCATCGTTTAGGGTTCAAATGTGCCCGAAAACGTGGGATTTTATCGGCGGATTTGACCTAATGACGATCAGACCATGATTCCACCTGTTTCGTGGGGTTTGATCGGAAACGTCGAGTTCATTCTGCTCCGAGAGCTGTTAGAATGATTCAATTCGTGGCCGTCAGTGACATCATCGATGATTTCACCTACACACAATGAATGATCTGATTGTGAGCCGATCGCCTCTTTACCGGCGTTATTTGAGGTCGTAGAACGTCGAGTTGAAATGTGGGGTAAAACACGGGTGGAATCGACTTCCTCGCTGGCTTCTTGTCTCCTTCCACAACGATCGAGTTGCTGCAACACGGCGAAATCTGTCTGCAAAGCGCGCCAGACAGCTGCAGAAGTCACGACCTTCCCGATGTCGCGCAGCATCCTCACTCGACTGACTTTACTAACCCCGACCGGTCGCTTCCTCCGCTGACGATGGACTTTGTTGAAACCGTGCGGCTCATCACCCAGGAGCACGGCAACCTGCTGGGCCTCCGCAGTGCCGCCTGCTCCGCGGACTCCACCGCGTTCCATCTCAGCGATCGCTACAACCGGCGCGACCAGAAGAAGGCGGCGCAGCTCGCCGCCTCCTCGAAGAACGCAGCTCCCGATCTCCCGCATCTCTCGAAGTCGAAGGACCCGGTGAAGCCGACGCTTCTCACCATTCCTGAAGTCGCCGAGTACGCCAGGAAAGCGAATATCAAATGTTAGCCTCCATTTTCTCGATTTTTGACTAAATTTAGTTTATTCAGCTCCATGCGAGCCGGGATACGACAAATCCAAGTGTCCGGAGAAGAAAGCAACGCAACCGAAGGTCAGAATGTCGCCCGGGATTCCGCTCTTCTCGAAACTCCACCGCAAAAGCGAAGTTCCCTCAGGATCGTTCAGCTACATGTGCGTGTGTGGTCTTGCTGGTGCGCTGTGCTGCGGATTCACGCATCTGGCGATCGTGCCGCTCGATCTGATCAAATGCAGGATTCAAGTAGACTCGCGCAAGTATCCGAACATCTACGATGCCGCCAGAGTGACGATCAGAGAGGAAGGACTGCGGACGATGGTCAAGGGCTGGGCTCCCACTGCGACGGGCTACGGTATGCAGGGATTTGCAAAGTTCGGACTCTACGAGGTCTTCAAGAAGTGGTACGGCGAGGCGTTGGGACCCGAGAATGCGTACTCCTACCGTACTTTGATGTATTTGGCCGCTGCGAGCTCCGCTGAAGCCGTCGGCGATGTTTTCTTGGCTCCCTTTGAAGCTGTCAAGGTTTGTTACCGTATACCGTTACCGTAATCTATACATAACATGTTTAGGTCCGAATGCAGACGACTCCGGGCGCTCCATCGACGATGCGGCAGATGTTCCCGATCATCTACCGCCAGGAGGGTCTGGCCGGGCTGTACAAGGTCTCCCGCCACTCTGGATGCGTCAGATACCGTATACCGCTTCGAAGTTCGTCTGCTTCGAGAAGTCGATCGAGTGGCTCTACAAGAACGTCGTCCCGAAGAAGCGCGACGAGTGCACGAAGGCCGAGCAGCTGATGGTGACGTTCGTGGCTGGTTGCTTCGCCGGAGTCGTCTGCGTGGTTTGCTCGCATCCGCCCGATGTCATCGTTTCGAAGCTCTACAAGGAGCCGAACGCAACGATTAGCAGCGTCGTTAAGTAAGTGCTGTTTTTTGACCAATTTCAACCTTTGTTCCCTCTGCCAGAGTACCTTTTGGCGTCAATTTGGTGAAAAGAAAGGCAAAAAAACGAGCTCGGAACGTTGTTGACATTCAAAACACTTTTGATTGATTGGACTGGTTTTCCTGTTGTGATTAGGTTGATGTGAGCTGATCGCTGATCAGCGTGTGAAATCGCGTTAGGCTTCAACAGGTGATATTCCTCTTGTCACGTGGTGATTTTGTGCCGCGCTGTGGTGTGATTCGCTGATTCTTGTTTGTTTGTGAAAAACTGCAGCGCGAAGAGAGAGATAACATGGTGCCATAATAAAACCATCTTCCCACATCACAGACCAGATCATAAATCACACATTTCTGGAGCAACAATCTCTAATTTCTCTGTGTGTTTTCAGGGAACTTGGCGTCGCGGGGATGTGGAAGGGCTTGCACGCCCGAATCCTGATGATCGGATCAATCGCTGCCGCTCAGCTCTTCATCGTGGATTCCGTGAAAGTCGCCTTCAATCTGGAGCGTCCGCCGCCACCCGAGATGCCCGCGTCGCTGAAGAGGAAACTCGCCGCCCACAAGCAGGGGCAGTGACAATCTGTGATGTTCATGTATGGAATCGTCCCCACGGTCACACGATAAACTCTCCTGATTTGGTCTCACGGCGCGTTATCAGTAGTAAAAAGCCATTCTCACCTGCAGACTGCGACAAAATGGTGTTTTTATGGCCCGGCTTTGAACCCCCTCGCCATTATTTCTAACTGACTTCATACTAACCGACCGGTCGTTCTCCGTCAGCTCCCGAGCTCCAGCCGTGGCCATGGACAACTCTGCAGAGAAACGAGGTCTCGCGCCTAACTTGCGACAAGTGAAGCGCGGCACGCCGACGCCGAAGAAGACGCCGTCCGACGAAGTCCCTCTCGGTACCTTCAAGCACGCGTGCTACAGCGGTCTCGCAGGGTCGATGTGCTGCGGATTGACGAATCTCTCGGTCGTGCCGCTCGACCTCATCAAATGCAGAATCCAGGTGGACTCGATGAAGTACCCGAGCATCCTGACGGCGGCGAAGGTGACGCTGCGCGAGGAAGGCGCCCGCACGATGGCGAAAGGATGGGCGGCGACGGGCACCGGCTACGCGTTGCAAGGATTCTGCAAGTTCGGACTCTACGAGGTCTTCAAGAACACGTACGGAGAGCTCGTGGGCCCCGAGAATGCGTACACGTACCGTACGCTCCTATATTTGGCTTCGGCGAGCTCAGCGGAAGCCGTCGCCGATGTATTCTTGGCTCCATTCATCGCTTGCAAGGTAAATCTCCTTTCCGTGTTTTAAGTTACAGTAATCCTTATAGGTGCGAATGCAAACGACCCCGGGTGCTCCTTCCCAGATGCGCCGCGTTCTCCCGATGATCTACCGCAAGGAAGGACTGGCAGGACTCTACAAAGGACTTCCTCCCCTCTGGATGCGGCAGATTCCTTCACCACCGCAAAGTTCGTGTGCTTTGAGCGCTCGCTGGAGTGGCTTTACAGCCACGTGGTTCCGAAGAAACGCGACGAGTGCACAAAGCGCGAGCAGCTGATGGTGACGTTCATCGCCGGGTGCATCGCTGGAGTCACTGCGGTCACGTGTTCCCACCCGCCCGATGTGATCATCTCGAAACTCTACAAGGATCCGAGCGCTTCGATCGCCAGTGTCATCAAGTACGTTTTCAAACTTCATTCTGCGCTAACTTCGCTTTTCAGGAATCTCGGCTTCAGAGGAATGTGGACGGGGCTTACTCCCCGCATCCTAATGATGGGTTCCCTGGCCGCCATCCAGCTGTTCACTTTTGATTCTGTTAAACTCGCATTCAAACTGGAACGCCCACCGCCGCCCGTGATGCCCGAGTCACTGAAGCTGAAACTGACAATGAGCGCACTGAATGTGAACTGAAATAATAAAATCTATATATTTACAAAATTGAAATCTACAAGTGGAACTTTTCTGTCGCTTTCTCGGTGATCATGTTGGCAATCGCGAGGCTGCTAGTGGCGCCTGGACTCGGAGCGTTGCGCACGTGAAGCACGCGAGAAGCGATAGGACCTTCGCCGTCGTCGAAGACGAAATCTTCGACCAGATTTCCCTCGGAATCCATCGCCTGCGCGCGAACACCAGAAGGTCCTCGAGTCACGTCCGACACTTGCAATTCGGGAATGAATCGTTGAAGTTGCTTGACTTGAGCGGAGTAAAAAACTCCGCGATAAATTCTTGCATTCCGAAAGCACCGTATTTGACCATCAGTTTCTGCATTCCTCTGTAAAGCTCACTCGCTACATTCGCTAAAGTACGGTAGTCGCCTTACCTGAAGGAAATCGCATCAAACAGATCTGTTGGCGACACATCAAAGTAGCTGTAGCCTTCACGTTTGTAGGCCAAGACAGCGTTAGGCCCAAGCCAAACGTCGCCATTCATTCTGGGTGTGAAGTGAACTCCAAGGAACGGGAATCGAGGGTCGGGAACTGGATAAATATTGGTCTTCACCAGATGCCGCTTTTCTGGCTTCAGGAGGAGATATTCTCCACGGAATGGAACAATCTTCGGTACGGCGTTGCAGCCTGAGAGTTGAGAAATTCGATCGGATTGCAATCCAGCACAAGTGAGAAGGTATTTGGTGTGTATCTCGGGCTGAAATTCTCAATTAAACAAAGCTGAAAAGCTGGATTTCCTACCAGTCCAGAATTGGAAGAGATGACGACAGGGTAATCGGCCCCATTGGTCGAATTGCGAATCGAAGTCAGAGGATAATCGACGAAAACCTCCCCGCCACGCTTCATAAAGTCATCAGCATACGATCGCGTGACCAAACCCCAATCGACAATTCCAGTGTGAGGCGACCAAAGCGCCTTTAGACCGACGCAGTGCGGTTCAAACTCCTTGATGCGGTTCCCGTCAATCAGCTCAATGTCCCGACATCCGTTATTCTTTGCTCGTTCGTACAAAGCCTAAAAAGAGGAATGAACTCGCCCGCTTGCTTTGTGCAAAACTCACATCAAGTCTCGGAATCTCCTCAGGTTCCACAGCGACGATCAACTTGCCGGTCTTCTTGTAGGGAATCTTGTTCTCATCGAGATATGCGTAGGCGAGGTCGATTCCTGAAAATGATCAAAAATAAGTTTGGTAAAACGTGGATGCAATCGAATGTTGCAATCAAAGTCCAATGAAGGGAGACAATTAAATGACGCGTGACCGAATCTGCTGATAAGGAGGACAAAGAGAACCTTTCGACCCATTTCAGCTTGATTTTACATATTGTTGTTCGCTATCTTTGATCGGAAGAAGCCAAAACGTGTGAACTTGTGGATTTTTCTAGCTACATACTAATAAGCGGATCAAAATCGATTGTTCTCAAATCACAATGACGAAAAATCGAAAAGATTAGATAAGAGGAGACGCCATTGAACCTACGGAACGCAAGCAAACATGAAGAATTAGTTGCACGTGGTAGCATTCACAAGGGGACAAACAATCCGATTGTATATACGCAAAACTCAAAAAGTAGGAAAAATCGATTGGCGTTCGGTGTTGAACGCCTCAGAACAGGAATTGCTTGGCGTTCGGAGACAACCCGTTTCAGAATTGGAACGATGCTTAGGCGGAAAATGAACTTGATTCGCGGTCACTGAGCAAGAGTGATTATTTGCGATTGGCATGTATAATAGATCCAAGAATCTCTCGGTTATCATAGGCCCAGGGCGCTTCTATTGCACCAGGCTGCTGTAGAAAACCTCGCAAATTTTGCACTGGAATTTTACGTTATTGATTAGCAACACACCTGCACTACGAGCAACACACATGCGAAGAAAGCGTGAATACTGAAAGCATTAATTGATAGAAGCGGAAATCGTTTATCGAGATTGAGCTGCTAGATCTTGATTGCATTATCTCGCGCTTCTAGGCGCTTATTCGCTTTTTTATTTTCGTCAGAATATGACCAGAAGCGCATCACACTGGCTTGAAAATGACCATAACCAAACTTAATCTTCTTCAAAACGCAACGAATTCCAATTGAAAAAGCCTAGAATTCAATTCAGAACAGCTCACAAGAGTAAATCGCAGATTTACAGCTCAAAAACATATCCAATGAAGCCCACCTTCGACGCATAGCTTCGCCTTGAGCGTTCCAGGCGTGTAGTAGATTCCGGCATGCAAAACTCCGCTGTTATGGCCGCTCTGATGCACAGCGAGGCTGCTTCTCCTTCTCCACGATCGCGATTTTCAACTCGGGACGCGAAATCTTCAGCTGGCGCGCGGTCGCGCATCCGACGATTCCGCCGCCGACGACGACCACATCGAACGTTTGTTTCCCCCTGAAATCGATCGATTTGCGGATAAAAACAAGCCAGAAATCCTCACTTTCCAAAGAGCGTGGAGAGCGAATTCGCCGAGCGAACGAAACTTCGCGTTGTGGTCGACATGATTGAAGGAGCGAGGAGCGCTCGAGTCGATCGACGCGCGCCGTTTCGTCGATCCTGCACGTACACAAGGACGTCATTCGCGAGCGAGTGGTCAACACACGAGTGTACGTTCGGTGTTGAACGCCTCAAAACAGGAATTGCTTGGCGTTCGGAGACAACCCGTTTCAGCTTTGGAATTGGAACGATGCTTAGGCGGAAAATGAACTTGATTCGAGGTCACTGAGCAATCAGAGTGATTAGTTGCGATTGGCATATATAATAGTTCCAAGAATCTCTCGATTATCATAGGCCCAGGGCGCGTCTATTGCACCAGGCTGCTGTAGAAAACCTCGGAAATTTTGCACTGGAATTTTACGTTATTGATTAGCAACACACCTGCGCTACGCGCAACACACATGCGAAGAAAGCGTGAATACTGAAAGCATTAATTGATAGAAGCGGAAATTGAGATTGAGAGTGAGCTGCTACATCTTGATTGCATTATCTCGCGTTTCTATGCGCTTATTTTCGACAGAATACGACCAGAAACGCATCACACTGGCTTGAAAATGACCATAACAAACTTAATCTTCTTCAAAACGCAGCGAATTCCAATTGAAAAAGCCTAGAATTCAATTCAGAAGAGCTCACAAGAGTAAATCGGCAATTTACAGCTCAAAAATATCCAAAGCCCACCTTCGACGCATAGCTTCGCCTTGAGCGTTCCAGGCGTGTAGTAGATTCCGGCATGCAAAACTCCGCTGTTATGGCCGCTCTGATGCACAGCGAGGTGCTTCTCCTTCTCCACGATCGCGATTTTCAACTCGGGACGCGAAATCTTCAGCTGGCGCGCGGTCGCGCATCCGACGATTCCGCCGCCGACGACGACCACATCGAACGTTTGTTTCCCCCTGAAATCGATCGATTTGCGGATAAAAACAAGCCAGAAATCCTCACTTTCCAAAGAGCGTGGAGAGCGAATTCGCCGAGCGAACGAAACTTCGCGTTGTGGTCGACATGATTGAAGGAGCGAGGAGCGCTCGAGTCGATCGACGCGCGCCGTTTCGTCGATCCTGCACGTACACAAGGACGTCATTCGCGAGCGAGTGGTCAACACACGAGTGTACGCGGGAAGAGATTATGGCGTGGAACGTTCAAAAAGGCAAATCATTTCTTTAAATTGCGGTGTTGTTGACGCACAATTCTTCGTCGTTATATCGATATTGTGCGACATGTCAGCCAGTGGGGGTATAGCTCAGGGTAGAGCGCTCGCTTAGCATGCGAGAGGGCTGGGTTCGATTCCCCATACCTCCAAAAACGTTTTTTATTTGTGGTTTTTGTAAATACATCAAGGTTTCTTTGTCAGTGTAGATAATGCGAAGAAAAAACGAAAACAATAATCAAGCAAAATATGGCGATTGGGTTTACATATTAATCACATGTAACGTTTAAACAGAGCAGCGTGGCGCAGTGAAGCGTGCTGGGCCCATAACCCAGAGGTCGGTGGATCGAAACCACTCGCTGCTAATCTTTTTGTTTATGTTAGTTCAGCTCATTTTTGTAATCAAGTACCTAATTTTCTCATATTTACGCCGGATTTCAGTGACCAGATGTTTAGCCCAAGCCATAAATTCTATTTTCGCCCCGATTTCCATCTATCAGCGCTCCCCAATCTGAAAAAGGGTTCAAAACTCAACATCTCCTCCTCCTTCACGCTTATCAGGCAAATCAGTCGTTGATTTATGCGCAGAACCCGTAGTTAGAGTGCAATCTCTGGTTTAACAGATAAGAATCAGTGCAGCCTTGGGCAGCAGCATCGCCAACTCTCCCACCACCGCCACCGAATGGCGTGAGAAGAATTTCCGTAAAAATCGCCGCAAACGGGATTTCCCAAATCAGCGCGCACGGTCGAAACCTCAAAAAACAGCGCTTTCCACTCGATTGCGCAACTTTGTCACCTGCGCCGCTTACGTAAACGATGCAAACGAAGTCAACGCCCGTTTCCCGTGAGGCGCGCGCGAGCGGCGCAACAGGTTCGAATTCGAATTTTGCCGCGGGGCATGCGGGGGACCTTGAAAAAACGCACTTCAGATTGGACTATAAATGCGAAGGGCATCCTCGGTCCATCACCATTCGTCATCAAGTGCGCCGTCGCAGAAATGGAGTCGAAACGCGAATTCCGCGAAGCTGAGAACCTCAAGCGACTCGCCTTCTTCGGCGTCGCCATCTCCACCGTCGCGACTCTCACCGCGATCGTCGCCGTCCCGATGCTCTACAACTATGTGCAGCACGTGCAGTCGGCGCTTCAGGTCGAAGTCGACTTCTGCAGCCATCGTGCCAACGACCTCTGGCACGAGTACACGCGCCTGAAGCCCGCGATCGGAGGACGCCTGAAGCGCGCGGTTTACCATCGCGGCAGCGGAACGAGCGGCCACAACCGCGCCCACGCTCTCGGCGCCGCTTCCTACAGCACCGACGGAGGATACGGTAGCGGAGATTCTGGAGTCGACGGAGGCGCGTTGGTGTCTACGGGATCGTGCTGCAGCTGCGGAGTCGGTCTCTCTGGCCCCGCTGGACCTCCCGGAGTCGACGGACAAGACGGTAAGCGCTGATTACGGTAGCCTGAGCTGGATTCATGCAATTTTAGGACATGACGGAGAATCTGGCTCCGACGGAATTCCCGGACCTGACGCCGCGCCCAACGCAGTTCCCACGGCCGACGACTTCTGCTTCGATTGCCCCGCCGGACCTCCCGGCCCCGCTGGAAACGCCGGACCTAAGGGACCCTCGGGCAACGCTGGACCTCGCGGACAAGACGGCGCCCCCGGAGCGCCTGGACAGAACGGAGAACAAGGACCCGCGGGCCCTGCTGGTCAATCTGGAGCTCCCGGTCTGGCTGGCGCTCCTGGAGCCCCCGGCCAAGTCATCGAGAAACCCGGACTTCCTGGACCTTCCGGACCCGTTGGCGCCCCCGGACAAGCTGGACCCGAAGGCGCTCCTGGCGCTGACGGTCAGCCCGGTCAGGCTGGACCTCAGGGACCCCAAGGAGACGCCGGCAGAGATGGACATCCCGGAAGCAATGGAGAACAGGGCGGCCAGGGGCAACTCGGCCCCAACGGACCATCCGGCGGATGCGACCATTGCCCTCCTCCTCGTACCGCTCCTGGATATTAAGAAGAAGGCGAGCTGTGGTACATTTGTGTTTTGTACAGATTCCACGAATAAAACAATCATCACATCGTCAAAAGAAATTAGCAGCGAGTGGTTTCGATCCACCGACCTCTGGGTTATGGGCCCAGCACGCTTCCACTGCGCCACGCTGCTGCGTACCGCTCACATTACAATGAGCCTATATGCATATACAAATTTGTCTGAAACCGCTCAAAATTGCCCTCAAATCGGCGGAATTTCATTTCTCCGCTCTTCCGATATGCGCGCAGTCGAATTCATCGTTCAACTCGTTGTTCTCTTTCAACTCTCGCTCGGCGCGCGGCTGAACGCCGACGAATTCCGCAATGAAGCGATCGCGATCGTCAATCGCATCCAGGAGAAGCGCTGTCCGCGACCAGAAATATCCCGTCTTCCAAGTGGTGAGCGCATTTCCGATTCAACTTTAAAGATTGATTGCAGTACTGGGTGGAAGGACTCGCGCCGCCACGTCTTCCACTCGTTGAACGGACGCGAGGAGACGCGGACGCGTGTCAATCACATGGATATCCGATGAAGTACGAGCATTCGAGGAAAATGATCGAAAAAGCCGTTACTGAAGCGTATCGCGCTGCAATTGGCCAAGATGTGGGTTGTTTGCCTTCTGTTCGTGTCAGTTCCTCCTCGATTTTCAGAGTTCTCGCCTCGTGGCGGTCGGAATCGAGTGTCCGCTGATGCCTTGCAGCACCTCCGACGACGACAACATTGCAATTCGCTGTTTCATCGATACGTACAAGTAAGCACGCGTGAATTGTCCAATTTTTATTCAAAAAATGAGTTTTTTTAGGATGGCAGATCCAGAACGAGAGGCTACGCGTTATGGAGTGTGCCACAGTAGGGAATTACACCGTCGAAATGGTAATTTATGCGCTAATTTCAGATACCGCCTGTAAGAAGTGCTACTGTCCACCTCCGTGCATCGCACAACCCAGTTTTCATGCGTTTAATCGATAGTAAGTCGTTAATCTCAATTTTGAAGCTTTAATGGAACAAGTTTTGCAGCAAGAATCATCGCGCTTGGTCGCTGTGCTACATGGAAAGCTGCAACAGAATGCTGAAGGAGTACGTCGAGAAGGGCCGCGAGAAGCACCGTGTCGTCTTTGATTACACGAAGAAGCACGAGAATTGCTTGAATTGATGAAATTGTTGGATTTTTGTATGAAACTGCATTCACGGATGGCAGCGTTGTTGCGTTGAGAGAGAGAGAGAGAGAGAGCACATGTTGCGATCTCTAATTACACGTTTTTTCTCCGTATCTGCGCTCAAGAAGCCGCGATTGACAAGTGAGTTGTTCTCTATAAGTACCGTAATTTAAAAGTTGACCTGATCGCGCTACTCCTCAAGTACGTGTAGTAGAGCATTAATGTCTGAATACAGTTGTCCTTGAAAGTCCTGAGGATAACAATCAGAAATGAACTACGTTTCCCCGCTCAATTTGACGTTTTCAGCTGCCACTTTTATTGCTTATCTCCCCCTGAGGGCGTTCTTTGGCTTGGGCGGAGACGACTACAAGTCGTAGACCCTCAAGTTTGGCTTATATAAATCTCGACTTGGCTGGTTTTAAGGCTGAGTTGAGTGCTTTACGTTCTAGGGTGGTAGAGCGACCACAAAACTCTTGATATGAACCTGCATTTTGCCTATTTTGACGCTAAAATCAAAATTCTGACGTGTTTCCATTCAGTCTGGGTTGTGTCGACTACGTGAACCTTTGAATTGTCGTCTACAAACACGTTTTTCCAGAAAATGGATCTATTCATTGCAATGTCTATCTGCATCTACGTAATCGGCGCTTTCGGGATCTTCGGCAACATCAACATCGTCATCGCGATCTACCGTATCAAACCTCGAATGAAATCCAGTAAGTCAACCTCTATCCTCACGCCTCTCTAATCGAATTACAGATCTCCTGATCGGAATCCTCGCTTTCATCGACACTTTCTGCATCCTAGCCGAGTGGCACAATGCCACACGCATCGTTCTCGGCATCGAAAGCCGGAGGGAGGAGTGTTTCTTCATCATCAGTCCGTATCTCTTCTTGTGCAAGATGCAGACGACTCTCATGTGCGCGGTGGCGTTCGATCGACTTTTCGCGTTCACCTTCCCTCTGCGCTACATCAGAGTCGGCGATTATCGCTACGTGGCGCTTTGCTGCGTGCCGGGAGTCGTCTCAGCCGTGTTCTTCCTCTCCACGGCGGTCTACCACATGGAGGACGCGCCGATCGTCTCCTGCAATCCTCCGCTCGCCTATCCGCCCTGGGTTAGCTTTGTTTGGAGCAAGTGGATTATCATCTTCGACAGCTCAACTTTGATTTTGTTGATCCTGGCGATGATCGTCATGCTCGTGAGAAGTGAGTCTACAGTAACTTTTCGATAGACTACAAAATGAAAGTTTAGAGCGACAAATGAACAAATCAGTCAACAGCTTCAAGTATCGCGTCCTGCAGCGACAGAGAAAAGTGAGCAAAGCGTGCACGGTGATGGTGGTCGTCTTCCTCTTCACCACGTTCTTCAGTCACTCGGGAATGAATCTCGTGAAGAGTTTTGGCGCGCAGCAGAGCGTCGTGGAGAATGTGCAGACGTTGGCGGTAGGAGAACCCTGAGATTCGAGTCGAATTTGAACGATTTAGGTTCTTCCAATGATTGTCACCTTTGCGCAGGCGTTCTACGTCTACTGGTGGTCGAGCAGATTGTATCGCAAGGCGTTCAAGGAGCAGTTGAAGGTCTTCCTTCCCACACACGTTCTTAAGGACTGCACGGAGATAACGCCTGTGCGGATTTGCAGTATTGGAAAGGCAGTAAATTGAAAATGAAAACAAGATCTCTGGGCATATAGTCACATTGAGAACATGAATAGTCAGTGGGGGTGTAGCTCAGGGGTAGAGCGCTCGCTTAGCATGCGAGAGGGCTGGGGTTCGATTCCCCATACCTCCAAAAATAATTTTGTTGTTCTGTTCGTAGCTGCCGACCGGTATACGGTGTGTATTTGCTGTTGTTTGTGTTCGCACGGCGATCAAAAACACAATGTTGTTTTGTTTTTCAATTGTTTTGCTCTAATTTTGACGACAAATCGCGTCCCACACTATAAACCGGCGTTTTCCGCGAATCCACTCGCTCGCTCGCTGTTATTCTACGCGATTACGGTCGCTGAGTGCAGATCTATTAATATTAATTGAACGGCGGTCAGTTCAGGCGTTTGGCAGAACTTACGCGAGCAGTTTTCGGTGCAAAACAACGTGCGAATCATCTCGTTTTTCGTTAATTTATTACTCGCACATAGAATCTATTTACATCACTCGGAGATGCTTATGCTTATCGGGGAGAGATTATTTCACTACGCAAAGGCCAAAAAACGCGAAAGAATGGAGAAAGATAGGACTGTAGGACTAGATAGCTTCGGCGGTCAAATCGATCGGCGACTCATCGGAAGCCGCTTCGTCATCTCTGCAATGCGGATTACGGTAGGATTAGTTGGGGGAACGGAGCGGACTGCTTACTTTACGGAGCACGGAGGCGAGAGGAGCGGCGCTTTCTCCTGGTCCTGGTGCAACATGATGTGATCGAACATCTCCTTCTGAGTATCGAGGGTTTGGGGACATTGGGGGCATTTGTACTGTTGGCCGACTCGCGCGCACTCGGGGATGTGACGGTTGATGTGTTTCTCGAGCATCGCGGGGCTTTTGGACACGTGACGGCAGAAGGGACACTTGCGCGAGCCTGAAATTGGCGAATTAGAGAAGCAGGGCGTGCTGGAGGCGACCCACCAAGATCAATGGACTGCGGCAGCGGGATGTGATGTCTGTAGTACTTGTGGAAATGAATGTAGCGCGCTTCGCGCGTTGTGAACGAGCAACCCTCCTCGTCGCATCGTATCGGAGGGTTACGGTGGTAGATGGTGACGTGGTAGCTGACCGAGTTGTAGCGGCCGTAGATCTTGCGGCAAACGGTGCACATGAAGCCGTTGGGCACCCGTTCGATGTACTTCTTGTTGCGACACCATCCTGAATGCGGGGGTAAAGAACTCTGCTGCTGCGCGGATTACGGTAGATACCTTCTTTGTCGTTCGACGGCACGATCACGTCGCCCATGTTGTCGAACGGGACGCTTGGAGAGCGCGGCGAGGAGCCAGAAGGTGCTGGCGATCTGCAGAGCGCAATCCAAGGGTTAGAGGGATACTGTAGATGCGAAATGCTCACCTGTCTGAACTTGTCTCCGTTTCCGTTTTGTCGGTTTCGATGTTCATCGCCTGGTTCTGCGGGAAGAACATTCCGTTGAGCGGATTCGCCCACGGCTGCAGCATTTGGAGCATCATTGGGTTGTCGAGGTAGCCAAGGGATTGGAGGTAGATGTTCACTGAAAGAGCGAGGAGGATTATCAAGATGAAGCGCTGGACTTGCAACCCGAGAGGATATTTTTAGCACAAAAAATGTTCTGGAGGTATGGGGAATCGAATCCCAGCCCTCTCGCATGCTAAGCGAGCGCTCTACCCCTGAGCTATACCCCCACACTGTGCACTCATGTCAGCTCACAAGCGCGTATATATGCAGAAGGACTTACATGGATTATTCGTCACAGGCGCGATCCGCGTCGGCACCGGTCGAAGAGGATTGTTCTGCAGAAAACGCGTCAGCACGTTGTTGTTGTTCATCACGTTCTCGTTGAGGATCTTCGACTCCAACGAGGCAACCTGGCACAACTGCGCGATCTGCAGCATCTGCAAAGCGGCGCACTGTGAGTGAACAAACAATCGTGGCGGGAGCACTTACACTGAGGGTGTCCTGCTGACTGAGATTCACCTCACCGCTGTAGAGGTAGTCGAGCATCGCTTTGAACGTCTCGATTGACTGCGGAATGGGCGGAAGGTTGAAGTCGATCACGGGAGGCGTGTTCGCGGCAGTGGACTCTTCGGAAGTAACCATTTGACGGAAAAGGGGCGACGCGACGGCGAGCACAATCCGATGGGCGTAGATCAACTCCTCTGAAAGCGTGTGGGTGTCAGGCCCGTTTGTAGCGACAGGGCGCAATGTAGCTACAAAAGAGGCGCTTTGTGGGGAGCACGCGTGGGAACTCCGAGAATGAACTCCGGGCGGTCGAACTGGAGACCTTTACAAAAAACAAAAACATGACGAACGCGCGCAGATTGCGAAGCTAATTTGCGTCTGTTTGCGCGAATGATGACTGAAAAAACAGACTACGGTAGCCGCTACAAATTGCGTTTTAAAGTTTTCAAATGCCAGTCTGCATGACTCAAGCTTGTGTGACACAGCGGAGCGCTGGAGAGTTCAGACCAAGCCTGACTCAGCGTAGTGTTTGTCGCACAAGAGGTTTAGCGGCATTTGAGACGCCTGAGAGACAGAAGCAGCGTGGCGCAGTGGAAGCGTGCTGGGCCCATAACCCAGAGGTCGGTGGATCGAAACCACTCGCTGCTAATCACTTTTTTGATTGTCCTTCATAAAGGTCCTTTTTTAGTTAACACGAGAAAACCGGGAATTCGCTCAAAATTTCCACGTAAGACCTGTTGTTTTACGAAATGAACTTCTATTTTTCGTTTTTTCAATTAAAACACCTGCGAACTTCGCAAATGTACCCTGACGACGCGCTGACGACGTCGCTGGCATTTTCACCGCTACGAAAACAAACCCGTCTGGCAGCCTAATTGGAGGAACTGGTGAGCAACTCGCAGCATGATTCAGCTACATCTCGTGCGTGTGCAGCGGCGCCAAAACAACCTCGTGGAAGCCTTTCGTCGCCGCAAACGAGGCGCTCATTAACCTCAGAGCCGAGCTGAGAGAGCTGCGCATTCGCTAAAGAACACAAAAACGCTATTTCGGTCAGCCGCCGCTTAGCCAAAGACCGTTTTCAGCCAACGCAGCGGCTATTTCCGAGCGGTGTGAAATGTTTCTCGTCCTCTCTGACGCAGGACTCCACAGTCTCGCAGGCGTGTGATTCACACTCTCACCGCGCGCGCGCGCGAAAACAACGATTTCGCCTTATTATTAACTCGCTTTGTTTTTTTGTCAATTCGCGGGAGAGGCAGATTGTTTCTACGCGCTCGTTGTTGCGTCATTTGGGGAACGAGCCGCCGCCCACCTGTGTGGTCCGCTGCTGACTGTTTGGAAGACGCGGTTTGACGTTGCAAATTCAGTGAATGGAGACGCGCAGTTTGCTGAAGCGATCGTTAACTAGAAGATCGGGTTGAATGATGCAATTAGCGCGGAGGAAAACAACAATCGGATGCGCCACCGTAGCTGCGAGGGTACGGTAGTTGGCTGAATGTTCGACTTGGTGAAAATAGATTCTGAGTCAATGGAAAACAACGAATTGGTGAACTTTGAAGAGAAAATTGAATTTTCTGAAAATGTGGGCGCGAGGAGAAGCCAAAACAAGTCGGAATGGATTTCTGAAAGTGTTTTTTGTGGAATTTGGGTGATCTGGGCGCTCATTCACTAGATTCTTGGTCTGTAGGGTGCATTTGCAGCTGTAGATTCGCGCAATTTTGATGTCTTGACTCTACGGTTCTTGCTAATCTCAAAAATTGAATTTTTTCAACTAAAATGAACGCCAGGTAACGCGCTAGAGATGCTTCCAATTTGTCAGAAAACCGCGAATAATAGCGAGAAACAGAGAAACATTCCAATATCCTCTATTGCAGACGCAGAAAGCACCAAAGTTCAAACTAGCTTAATTGAAAAGAAATTCTAAAAATCCAATTTTTGTGTTTTGGAAACTAATTTGTTTTTCGCCCTTTCTGCGCGTTTGTATTCTGGCCAACCATTCGCCTTCGTCTTCATACGCAATCAGACCGGTTAACGTCACCGAGTTGCTCGCTTTGTACTCTTCGCAATTTGTATCGCGATGAAATTGAATTGAACAACTTTAGTCCAGAGACACTGCCACTCAGCGCGCAAACGGACCCAGTACGGTAGAACTACTTGATTTTGAGCGCCGCAAACAGATCTTCGATTGAGAACGACGTGTGGTCGCGTAACTTGAAGGACAAAGTTGTTTTTCGTTGAAAACGGGTGTACGGTAGAGATTGATGACGAAAGATGGAAAGATGGGTACAGAAAACAGGTGCGCGTGCGAGATGCTGAAAGCGATAAGACGAGAGGAGATGATGCGCTGAGCCAGAGATCAGTTAGGCATCAAAACTCTTCCCCTACGCACTGCTACAGTAACCAAACCCTGTTTAAGTCCCTAAACCCTTGAACCGCGCCGTGCAGCGCGAAAACGCGTCTCTCGGCAATCAAATCAAACTTCAAAACCACTTTGCGCTCCGCCAATCGCCAAAACAGCGTTCAAACGAGCCATCCGGTCTCCCGGTGCCTTCCCGGGCGGCCAATTTATAGTAGCACGGCTGTCGATCAGTCAAACTTTTAGACATTCTTCGCTCGCTCAAGAAATCGCCGCAAAAAACAAGACTCCAACAAGTCACACTCCTCCTCTCGCTCGCTCGCTGTAATAGGATTGTAAAGGAGGCGCTAGGGCGGCGTGCGTTAGGCAGTAAGTTAGGCCGTCAGGCGAAGACTATTCGAGCGGCGCAAGTTGGGTATATGGTAAACAACCGCCCGAGGAACCGGTGCTCCGCGCTGTTTTCGTGGAAAAATGGAATGAACGAAAACAGCGCACGTCAACGACTCGGACTTTGCACCGTAGTTGAGCGGTTACTTACCGGTTACGGTAGCCTTGTCGGGGTTGAAGGCTTTGACACGAAGACACACGTCGCAGAGGATCTGATTGTCGCGGCATTCGTTCAGCGATTTGAAGAAATCGGTCGCGAATTTCTGTTTTGTCATTCTGGAGCGGCGGCGGCGAGGGAGAGAAGATCTCTGAAAGTGGAGTTTCGTTGGTTTGGGGTTGAGTTGAGTTTGGTGGTTGGCAAAACTGAGTTCCGGAGCTCTGGTCAAGTTTTGAGGATCCTCAGGGGTAGAGCGCTCGCTTAGCATGCGAGAGGGCTGGGGTTTGATTCCCCATACCTCCAGGTAATTCTTGTTTTTTTGGCTCCGCCAAATATGGCCAGAATTGATCTTTTCGGATTGTAGGAGGCTCCAGAATACGTTTTGTCAAAACTCAAATTTAATAATTTCGTCAAAAAATGATTAGCAGCGAGTGGTTTCGATCCACCGACCTCTGGGTTATGGGCCCAGCACGCTTCCACTGCGCCACGCTGCTGTGTGAACCTCAACAGCTCGAATGCAGTTATATGCGGACGCAAATCCGCCCGAAATCGTCCCTTTCAAACTTCAAATGTCTTTTGTGCTAAAGGAACTCACAACGAAACCCACGCGCAGGTGTCAACTCTCTCGCAGGCTCTGACTCTCAAAAAACTCGCTTTTTGCCTCTTTTCTGCTGTTTGCTGTTGCTCACCTGGCAGTGGAGGAGCTTCGCACGATTTTCACTTTTCTTCCAACCAAAACACGCAATTCGAGGTTCCGCCGATGCGAATCGAACTTATGCGATTTCGTTGTCTGAAACAGGAAATGGAAATCACTCCGGTCGCGCGGTCGTTGAGTGATCGTTGTGAGACGCGACGCGCGCGAAACGAGAAAACAGCTGGAAATAGAGTCGGCCGCGGTGAGCGGACGAGTAACCGTTGGTCGTTGCGGATCGTTGGGACCACGGAAGAGAGAGAGAGGCGCGCGCGCGAGTTGTCGCCGAAAGCGTTGGGCGAGGAATGCACACACGGAAGAAGACCGGCGGCGTGGGTTACGGTAGCGCTGAGAAATCGTCGTTTTTGTTATGTTTCTCTGCGGTGTTCGGAGAGCGAAAATCGCGCGAAACGAGTTGCGAAAAGCGCTTTTGTGATTTTTGGAAAAGAATCAAAAATTCGGCCGCAAAAACCGAAAAATTTGAATTTTACGATTTCTGTGGCGGTGTCGCAGACGAAACTTTGTTTTACGACCGCGTTTTATGATTTCGCGTTCGCGGCGCGGCGAAGAGCGCACAAAAAACATAAAATGAAATGAAAAAACGATAAAAATCGATCGGAGAAACACGAAAAATAGAGAAAAAATCGGTTTGCAACCGCTGCGCGCCCGGAAACACAAAGCAAGCGAAACCGATACGCATCGGGGTCACTGGTTCGGGAGGTGCTGCGGAGGTGCACTTGCTTATCTGATCGTCTCTGAATTTTTTCGCAGGAAATCGGTGAAATCGTTGATTTGCGAAGTTTGAGGCGAGCGAAGAGAAGATCAAGAGGTTTCCCTATTCTGCTGTGGGGCGTCCGAACCTCTGGGAATTACTGTTACGCTCATCCGTGAGCATTAAGCTTGAAGTAGATTCAAAAGCTCTTCTGAAGTTTGCAAAAAAAAATGAAAAAAATTCGAGCGATTTGTGAATGCTGAGGTCGTTTTGCGGCTCAATTTCAGTCAATTCTTAATTTTCTAACCTAACCCGACCAGATCACCATAAACCACGGCTTCTGAATCAACTAGCGACAGCATAAGTCCATTCCCACTCATCGAAAATTCCAGATTCTGGAACATTCTAGACACTAAATAGCGAAATTCCTCGAAAACCGACGTCATCAGCCTTTGGCCTCGCCCCGCCACGGTTAACCATGCCTACTGTAACAATACATACAGGAGCAAAGTCCGCAGAACTGGATTAAACGTTTTCTTCCTAACGCAAACGGCAAAACTACCGTAATCAACGTGATCACGTGCAACGAACGCGCAAAGCGGCTACCGTATCGTCGTGTTTGCAAACTTCTTCAAGGCGAGTAAACATGCTATCGTTGTGCGACCAACGCGACCGTCTTGGGCGGTAAACAACCAAGTTTACAGCCCAAATTTGTAAATTCTGACAATTCGACCAAAACGGCACAAAGGGATTTGCAATGAACCAAAAATTGAAGCACAGGATACGGTAATTGACTGTCTGCGCATTAATTTATCGATTTTCTGGCTTCTGGTGCAATTTTGAATCCTAAAACTCACTTCCCCAGGCGGACTACGGTACCTTTGAACGTCCGTCATAGAGCTCTATGAGATCAACTAGCACACAGACTCCAGAACCAAAAGGATTACGGTATCAACGACAAGGAAGCGCAGACTCCGTGCCGCAGGCGTTTCAGCGAAGCGGACGAACAATCGAGCCGCCGGTCGGTCGGTCGCGCGCCGCCGTTTCTGTGAATTGTAATGTTTAGACTGAGGAGCGCTCTGCCGAAGCCGCTCGATCCGTTGCTCTGATTCCGAATCAAAGTCATTGATTTCTTGATCGCCGTCTGCTTCACGCGTCTACGCATTCGTTCGCCTCGCTGTCCGTCTGTCCGTCCGTCTGTCGCTCGCAGATTCGCGGAGATAAAGCGGGAATCGCAGACGCCACGCGGAGAAGTTGCCAAAGTCAAAACATCGGCGGCAGCGTGAGGGGGAGGAGGCGAGCGGCGGCGGGGTAAGTAATGTTTTTCGCTAATTTGAATTTGTTTTCGAACAACAAAAATAGAACGCGGGCGTGGAAAATGTCGCGGTGGGAGCGAGCGGGTTGCGTGAGTCAACCTGAAGAAGGAGGCGAGAGATTCGATTAGAGTGAGCAATCGCGGATTGCAAACGAAGACATTAGAGAGCGGATTATGACGCGAGAAAGCGGCGGAATTCGATTCTGATTTATGCGAAGACAACAAATCATGAATTGGAGGATGATGTGCGCGAATGAAGCGGTAATTGGAGGTTGTTTGTGGCTTTGAGGCTTGTGGCAGCGTCGAGAATCCGCGGAACGTGATTGAAGATAACGAAAACGCGACTTTGAACTCGATTTTGATGTTGAAAGAAGGGGGAAAAGCCCTGGAACGGAATTTCAATGTTTTGACTGCAATTGCAGGTCTGTCAGAGAAGCAAAAATGAGTTTAAACTTGAAATGATGTCAGTAGCATAGATTTCTGAGGTAAAATTTCATAATCTCAATGAAGACCGAAAATCTACGATATCTTCATAGCTCCCGAGTTCTGATTGTCCAATGATCCAAAAATCTAGAGCAAAATAGCGTCACAGACACTCTCCCGTTAAGAAGAATTCGCAGTTGAGAGCGTAGAATCAAACTTTAAAGGGACACGGACATCGTTCCAAAAAAGTCTCAGATTTTTCTGAAATTTCGTGTACCCCCACCAAATCGACAAAGTGGAAACTGCTTTCAAATTTTGGATTTTGGACAAAGTGCCGCCGTCTCAATGTTTGGGTCTCAAACTCTCTATTTCAATCATCCGTTTGAACGTTACTGGCGCAGTCAAATGCCAGAGATCACTATTGGAATGGAAATTTAGCGTGCATTACGCGCTCAAAACAGCAATCTCAGTTTCTGCAAATTTGAACCTAAATACATGCTTGCCACGCCAACCAGCGAGCATTCTGGCCGCGTCGTGTCAGCAGACATGCAATTAGAAGTAACGCGAAACCGCGAATTCTCCACCGAGACACACAAATACCGAAAAAGGAGAATTTGAAAAAACGAATTTCGCGATGTTCGATCGCAAAAGTGCTTGAACCCCCTTAGTGCCCGCGCTCCATCGAATAGCCTCCTCATAGAGCCTCACACAGCCTCACAGAGTGGCACAGGGGCTACAATAGAGCGTCGCAGAATCGCGTCACAAATCTCGGAATCGAAAATCAATCAACACAAACAGCTCCTCCACAACGCGCTCTCGCTCGCCCTTAAAGTGCAACGCGCGGACAGAAACCGCGCGCTCGAATCAGTTCTCGAAGTGATTGGTGACCGGCGACGAAGAAGTTTAAAAGAAAAACTCCTCGAATTATTGAGACGCGCGGCGCGCGCTCGCACGTTCGTCTCAATTCCCAAATTCGGTGCTTCCGCGCGCTCGTCTGCGAAATCGAAGCGCAGCGAACGGTTTCCAAACTCGTTTTCCGCACTCTCGCGCGCGCCCCGATGCACTTTTAGTGCAGCGCGCGCGCAAGGTCGACACAATAAGAAGATGAAGAACGAGCGTCGTCGCCGGTGGTTTCGGAGAATTTCGCCCTCGGGGGCAATGACAGACGGCGACGGCGGTCGGGAGTTGAAGTCAGGAAGGTTGGCGGGCGGCGCGCGCTCGCAGAACGCGTGTTTGTTGTTGTTTTGCGTGTTGCGCGCGCCCCCCGAAGAACGTTCCACCTGTGGAGGAGGAGAGGAGACAACAAAGCCTTGTGGAGCAAGCAGCGCCTTAAGTGAGCCGAGTGATGAAAACCAGAATTCCCGCTGTCCCTGAAGCGACTGGAACTGTTTGTTGTGAAAACAAGGTCGCGCCGGGAATTCGGCCGCCGAAAACGCGCGCCGAGGGAGAGGCGCGACGCTTTTGGAGGAGAAGCTTTGAAGAAGTCGTTTAGGCATTCAGAGAGGGGAGGGGCGTGGAGGGCCGCCTCTCCCGCTGATGACAGAGTGGCCACACGAGGCGAGGCTACCGTAGCCCCGGCCCACAAGAAGGGCAGCAAGGCAAAGTGGTGGTGCAGCGGAGTGCGAAGGGCTTTATGCAAATGTGGAATTTACCGATTCTGTTTGTGAGTCAGCGAACCGAGCGAGCGGCGATGTCCTTTCGGAGGGCGAATATGCGAGAATACAAGAAGGCGAAGAAGAGACGAAACATCAAAGGAGGCTCCTCGGGAGGCGATGAGTGTGGAGTCGACAAAAAGGTGCCCTTAGAGGTGCACCACTGAGGACTCGATAGCGCGAAAATTGGCTCCAAAATGAAGAGTTGGCGATCTGGATCAAAATCGCTTTGAGAGTCGTCTTGCAAATGGACGAATGTGTTTGCAAAAGCGCCTGAAGCACCGTTTTTTGCTCCAAAATTGGCTAATAAGGGCCGCCTGCACTGCTTCTGCTTCTATCCTCTTCAAATCCCATCCATGTTGCCACGTTCTAACATTCAAACTTTCGCGATTTGAAGCAGAAATGAAAACAAACTCGCTCGCTCGCTCGCTTCAGCTGACCTGTTGTCGTTGACTCGCTGCACGAAAACGACGACGAAAACAGTCTCACCGAGAACAGGTTTCAAAGTTTAAAGCCAGACACTACCGTACGCGCGTGTGTGTTATGCTCCTCGTGTTACAGCGCGCGGGTCGTCGAGGAGAACGGTAGATGCGAGAGCAACAGGTTCGGAGGTTTGTGCACGAATTGGCGACGAAAACAAGCGAATTGAGAAAAACGGGAATTTCGGAAGTTTTGGGGTTCAAAACAAGCGGAGCACTCGGTCGTTAGGTCATGCGAGCGGCGCGTTTGCAGCGCCAGCTGTTGAAGAAGGGGGAATGGCAAGTTTGGAGAGAGAAATGAAGGCACTCAAGGGTTTGTGGACAACGAAAAGCGCCTCCAGCACTTTAGAACACAGCGCCCGCATAAACGATTGGATACCGTAATCCATTAGCACGTTGCGTGCTTCCAGAAAAGATGTCAGCAAACAGATGTTCATCAAAATTCCATTAGAATCGATGAATCGCAGCACGTAGGAGTGACTGAGAAACCGCGTTTAAATGGCGTTCGAGAAACGCGATTCTGATGGATCTCTAATGGGGCGACATTATCGTGAGCGTCTTGAAACGAAGACGCAATTAACGCGCAAGGAGCACCTCCGACCAAGATCATTTTGGGCTAAAATGGATGATTTTGCACTCGATTTGAATCAAAAATCGCGTCTCTGCGAACACCGCCATTCCTGAGCTAATTAATTACCGTAATCCTCGCCCCAAAAACCCCTGGCTGCCCTTCATTTCTGCACTTTCGCCCCCAACGCGTCACTTTCGCTGTTTTCCCGAAAGGTCGAAATGTTGGCGCGCGTTATGCAAATGCGCGCGCGAGAGGCGAATTCAACGCAAAGGTTGTTGTCGGTGACGGTCGTGTGTTGTGGCTCCCGGTCTCGCGAAGACGACGGCGACTCGTGGAGACGACCGGTGGCACCGTCGCCGCCAAACTGTTTTGGGAAAGTGAACCACGAGAATCCTTTTCACGATGCCGGCCGCTTCATTCGCGGTCTACGGTGAAGGCCACCGCCACTGTTGATGTCAATGTCGAGGGCGACTAATGGACAGAAGCGCATCTGAATATTGATGTTTTCCGCGCGCGGACAAGATTTATGAGAATTCGGGCATGGTGGATGGTGAAAGGTGGAAGGAAAGGAAGAAAGGTGGCCGTTAGGCGAAGCGAAGAGGCGACAGGAAGAGGAAGTATTGTATGCGGTGGAAAGCTGAATTGATTATCTTGGAATTGCGATGGATTGAGCGCTTGGATTACGGTATTCAGCGCTAGAAGAATGAAGCCGCGTGTAATGCATGTCGCGTGACCGTGTGTGGTCGCAACCTTTGCAAAGAGCAACGCGCGACGCTGAACAGAGATGTCAACATCAAAGAAAGACTGCTCTGGCTGGGCGATAGAGCAGCGAGGATTCGTGGCAGAGTGACGCAAACGCTCGCAGATCAGCCAGGTAACCGTGCAGAGACAGACGAGCTCGGCGCGCGCGACTTCCGGTCGTAAACGCGCTACAAACAGAGCGCCAATAAACTGATTTCACCGACAAAGAACCGCGCGTTTCTTCCAGCCATCCAGACAGCCGCCCAGCGCTCCCTCCTCCAGAGTGCACCGAGTTGTCACTGAAAACAAGAACGCGCGCAAAAAGTGCAGCCATGAAGGTGGTCGACTCCCACAAGTCCCCGTTACCGTAGCCACAAACACGCATCGCCGTGCAAAACACGCTTACTGAAATGCGTTTTGAAACTGTACCGTAGCTTGCAAACATCATTAAAGTCTTATAATGACCACAATCGACTCTCAGCCAGACCGCAATCAATCACCGAAAACACATCCCATCACCTACAGTACCTCATTACCAGCCTCATCAATCTCGTTTTCGTAGCCTCCCAAAAAGTGCTCGCCGGGCCATAAATTCCGCTGCACCTTCGAGGTTTTGAATTCGGGAAGCGACGGCGGTCCTGGGAAAGGAAGTGTTAAAACATTGCGCGCCTTGTTTCCCACTAGAAATTTGACGCGAAAAAACGCGTCCGACGGGGCCAGAAGAGGAGGAGGAGATGGCAAAGGACACGCGGGGTTGGCGGCCGGGGGGAATTCGCGCGCCGCGGAGAAGGTGACAACAGGAAGAAAGCACTTTGTTGCGTCCTGGACGCCCGTGAGAGCGCGCGACGATCCCTCCGGGCGCGCGGTGTCGGCGTGAAATTTATAACTTTCTGTTGCGTCAAAAAACGGCTGAACGGAGATTCGAATTTGAAATGTGCGCGGAGAGGCGAGGAAATCGGTTGTTCGGAGGGAGAGACGACATGACAGCGTGATTTGTGGCTCTGGATGAGGTGAGAGAGGGAGCTGATGAGTGATTTGGGGTACGGTAGCGTTATGGGGATGATCAGATGCATTGAGATCGATCTAAATTTAGAGAAATTCTGGAAGTTTTGCGTTTATTTAGCTGTTTATAAGTCAAATAGCAGTCAGAAATCAAATCTTCACTAGAAATATCTTAAAACAACAAAAAACATACCATTAGTAACGATTTTTAGTCGGATTTTTGTCCGCATATAACTGCATTCGAGCAGTTTGCTTTCACACAGCAGCGTGGCGCAGTGGAAGCGTGCTGGGCCCATAACCCAGAGGTCGGTGGATCGAAACCACTCGCTGCTAATCATTTTTGGCGAAATTTTGAGTTTTGACAAACCGTATTCTGGAGGCTGGAATCGCTATTCGAAAGAATCAATTCTGGCCATTTTTTGGCGCATAAAAACAAAAAGTTTTGGAGGTATGGGGAATCGAACCCCAGCCCTCTCGCATGCTAAGCGAGCGCTCTACCCCTGAGCTATACCCCCACTGATCAAGACTTGACCGACCGATGTGTTCACAATCCGAATTCTAAAGTTTGATCATTCCAACACTTAATTCGTCCAAACAAAGTCCACCGAAAGGTGGCAAAGTGCACAAACATTCCAGACGACGGCTCCAGTGACAGCACAAAGTGCAACACAAAGCTATAAATTCTTTACGCGTTGTTTTCTCTGAAAAGAAGAGATTGAATCACCTGACCGGCCGGTCATTAGGATAGAACTACCATTTCAACCAAAAACAATTCTGATTTTCAGCGGCAAACAGTGATTAGCAGCGAGTGATTTCGATCCACCGACCTCTGGGTTATGGCCCAGCACGCTTCCACTGCGCCACGCTGCTTCTGTCAATTCCATCGTTCGATCGCGTATATCAATCAGAGTGACGTGTCTGCGTCTCAGACCGCAACTCCTGATTCTCTTCCAGCGGCGTCATTTCCAATATTCGAGTAATCGAAATGTGGTCGATCGCGTTCGTCGCTCTTTTGCTTTTGTCGACAGCGGAATGTGAGCGTTGGGGCGAAGCCGGCGAGCACGATTGGCGTCCTACCGTAGTCAAGCAGTACGATTCAGCGCTGAGCGAGAAGGAGAGAGCGAAACTCGATTTGCAGACCCAAGTGGAGGAGTTGCTCGAAGAGCAGCGTCGTTGGGCGGAGGCGCTTTTCCAGGAAGCGCACGACGAACTCATAGGCGAAGTGGACTTCAAAACGTCGATTGTAAGTCGTCTCCATTGATTCTGGGATTCTGATGTTTGTTTCAGGCTCTCTATCCGCGAAAATCGCCTTCGAGCGCTACGATCAAACGAAGATCTGCGGTGTTTCCGACGTGTCGATCGGCACGTGGTCGACTCGCGACGAGCCGACCTTCAAGGAGCGAATCTACGCGTATCTCTCTGCCGAGAGGGTCAGTTCTCCCATTCCTATGCTGTTTTATAGCTGTCTTTGCAGGAGAAACTCATCAGAAATAGACCCGTGGACTTGGTGGACGTCAGAACGTTGGTCGTCAAGTGCGCTCTCGTCCGCTGCCCCGACACGGATGCGCAGTTGTACTGCGAAGTGCTCAAGACTCTCTTGTAAGTTGGATTTGCGTTGAAATCTTCAGTTTTGGATCATTTTAGCATGAAACGAGAGGAATACCACGTGCTTTTCCCTCTCAAAGGTGAGAAAATCTTCGTTATTTGGTGATTTGAGGTCGAATTTCAGTTGAGGGGCGGTTCGTGATCCCCGATCCTCATTTCGCCGCTATCGACGGATTCGATTCTCCCGATGGGTGCGTTCCACGAAGCGATTTCTTGAATTTCTTGGTTTAGGAAGCTCTGGAAGCTCTGTTTGGTGTCAGCAACGAAGAGCGACGAATGCGTCGCGCCTCCACCCACAAGCCAAGAGAGCCTCGCGCTCTACAGGGGATCCTTCAAGTACATCGCGCAGCCGACCCACGAGAAACGGAAGAAGTTGGCGACGGTCGTGTGGAGCGGAATGGATCTGTGGTCTTCTGTGAAGCGAATTTTCGGATTTGAATAACAAATGATTTATTAATCAACAGCGGAATGTATTAACGTGAAAACAGAGAGAGAGAGGATCGCTGCGTTATTGATCGCAACTTCAGCGGCACATCTGGCCTCCATGGCGTTCACTGCACTCTAAACTCGTCGTCGAAATCACTCCAGGCGGACGCGGAATCGCTATCGTCTTCTTCCTTGTTCCACGCGTATTCCGACCTGATTTCATCGTCCTCGTCGTCCTCCCAGGCGTACGCTGAGGCGCTGTCGTCGTCCCATGCATAGACCGACTTCTTCTCGTCCTCGTCGTCCTCCCACGCGTACATCGAACGGACTTCGTCTTCCTCAGCCTCCCACGCATAGTGGGATTCCTTGTCGTCGCCCCACGCGTAGACCGACTCGTCCTCCCAGGCGTACTCCGACTTCTTCTCCTCGTCCTCCTGGCCCCATGCGTACTCGGACGAATTGTCGGCGGTCTTGTGAATCCGCTGCGAAAGCGCTATGAGTTGATCGAAGTTGAAGGTGCCGGGAGGTAATAGGCGCGATGGTTCGAGAGGCGTCGAAACGACCGACTCGAAGGAATCGCCATAGTCGAACATCATCATCACTGCTGCTGTCGTTAGTCAGAGAACTGATGGCTTTGCGTTGGGATGTTGTTGTTTTTATAGTGATTCACGCATCGCATCGCGGAGAAAAAGTGCGAAATCTCGAAGATTGCGATGTTGGCGCATCTTATCGGCGGCACTCGTGCGTATGAGACACAGTGACTTGAAGTGCTGGACGAGAGAATCCAGGCATCTGTTTAGATTCTCATATGAGGCGAGCAATACAAGACAGGAACACTCGGAAACAATCCAGATCGAGTTGATTTGATTTGAATTCGACTTTGCAGTTCTCGGCCGATCCTTCGGTGTGAAATCTCTGGTGTGAAAATGGAAGCCTGATAATCAAGCGAGCTCTCTGATCCGTTTGCACCCTCAAGCGTTGGTCCAAATAAGAAAAGAGAGCGCGTGAAAGGTCACCGCAATCCCAGCGCGACTCACGTACCCGCGACTTGTCGGCTTACCACCATCTGTCCGTCCGTCACTCCATCCGATTACAGTTTGGAGGCTCGATACTTATGGACCGAGCCGATGACAAAGAAATTGCCAATCGATTAGCGACCGATTTCGAAGTAATTTTTCTTGCTTTTCTTTTTGCGGAACAAAGATGATAACATCAAGCACATCGCCCGCGGAGGCTTCAGGGCGAATAATGCGAAGGAGCGTAGCGATCAAAATGGTTAGTTCTCCGCTTTCAAAGCCGTAAAACGCGTTTTTACAGGTAGATGTCAAGAAGGACAGAGACAAAGCAAATTTTTGGCGTTTGGCCGTTTTGAAGCTCTAGGACCGAGAGGTTTTGGGGTTCAACGTCATTTGTGCGAGAAACAGCGCGGAGATAGACTTGTAAATATTCAGGCGCTAGCGATTCGGTGTTTGAGACGTCGCGTCTGTCTTCCACCTCGTTCGCCGTTCGAAGTGCCGCGAATCCGTCACTCGAATTCGACCGCTCGACGTGAACGCTTCGTTGATGGCTGCGTTTCTACTGTTTGCTCTTCTTATTCTGCCAGCAGCAGTGTTTCCCGCCTTCGAGAGCGATGACGGTGAGTTGCTCCCCATCCCACATCTCACCGTCGCCATCTTCCATTCCAGTGAATTCAGTGAAACCATGCAACGTGTCGCTGTTCTCGAAGACTTTCTTCGTCGTGATGGGCGAGCGCGGATTCGCATATGCGGACGGCGATCAGACAACGTTGGAAGAGCTGAACAATCTGATCGATGTGGAATTGGAGCAGAGCAGCGCGCAGAGCGCCAAAGATCGGTACATCGAGCCCGATTCAGCGAAGATGTTCTTCACATCGGACTACGGTCGAATCATCTTCTCTGGACAGATTCGAACCGAGAAGAATTCACTATTCCGCATCTGTGTGTTCAACCCACAGAAGACCTTCTCAGCGTATGCGCTTGGATTCTCGATGCTCTTTGTTAATTATTCAATTCCAGAGGAAACTCGAGCGGATTCTTGCATATCGACTCCGTCTGTCCTGGGTGTGTATTTATGCAGCTGTTACTCGTTGTATCTAATACGTCCGTCTTCAGGGAGACGATAGAAGAGGAGATGGGAGCTGATCGTGTGACTCCGTTCGTGCGTTGGCAACAGGCGAGCGACCGTGTTGAAGTGAGCGAACTCCCGAAGAAGTTCCTCATAGGCCCGCCTACAATAGACGACAACAACAATCCACTCATATGTGATCCGAAGACGGTGGATTTCGAACCGGCCACTAGTATTCTACGATTCGATGGCTTCAAGTTCATGGATCTCAAGTTGGAGGAGGACGACAACGAATTCGAACTCCGCTACAATGATCATTTCTATCCAAAACATTGTTCGTTGCAATCTGTTCATGATACTGTAAGTTGGAATTTGAGCCCAAGTCAACCATTCGCTTATTTTAGCCGATAAAGGAACAAGTCGGCGATTTTTACAACCGAGTACGCAATCATCTTGGAGACCGTCTGTACGCGGAACCGGAAATGAAGGAAGCCATGCACGGAACGTACTTCTTCAATCAGCTAGAAAGTGGAAAGTTCAAGTTGCAACTGAAATTAGGCGGCGAAGAAGACTTGTGAGTTCGTGGTTGATAATTTACAAATTCGCAAATCAGTTTAGCAACGGAGAGCGATTCTTTGTCCATATTCTGACTCGCCTCGATTCAAATGATCACTTGAAAGAAGTGGAGCAATGCTACGTTCGCAAAATCAGAAAAAACGACGATGGAGGTGGAGTGGGCGAGAAATACATGCGAATGTTGATTATTCCGAAGCAAGCCGGATCCGACGGAGTGTAAGTATTTAGCAATGCACGAATATTTGCAAGAAAATCAGAGTTTCAGGCCAATTCCTCTTCTGACGCTGAATTCCACGGATGCGGACTCGGGTAGCAGTAACAAGCACTATGGATTAGCCACTTCAACGATTGTTCTGATCTTTGCTGCAACTTTTATTTGGTGAACTAATTAATTAATTCGAGAATTCGTGAAAATTGAAGCCAAGTTGATCGCTTCGATTCAACTGGAACGATTTTTCGGTCATTTTCGAGTTTCTGGAGCTCTCTTTCCGTCTGACTATTGAGTTGCGACAGCATCCCACTTGATTCCCCCATCGTTCTGATACTTTGTAAATACGCAATATATAGAGGTTTTTACTTCTTTGCAAACAGTTTTTTAGCAACTAAATATCGCATTCCTTCAGCAGGTAAGATTCATATTCTTCGATGAGAGATCACTGAAAGAGAACGGATGAAAATCGAGATTACGTGGAGTACAGGGAACTTACAAGTAGAAATAGTGGTCTCCGTTGTGATCTGTGGACATCAAACAGGAATTCTCCGAGATACCCGAATCATCGTCTGTGACTCTCTTCGGCGATGTACCATGCGAGCAGAACGATCGGGCAAGATTTCTCGCGTTCTTGAGGACTCTGCGACCATCGTTCCACACGTGCGACTTCATCGATGTGAGCGATCGTTTCAGTCGACTAGTCAACGACGTGTTCTTCTGGCGCGGTGAAGAATCGGCAGAAAGAATCGGTGTTAGTGAGAAGAGATCCTTCGCTGGACGGAAGTTGTTCGAGTACGCGTGTTCCGGAAGTTTGTCGATGTTGTAGCGGGCTCGATTGACGCGCGGCTTCTTCATTGCACTCGGGAATGTGTGCGCGCGCCTCACCGGTTTGAAATCAGCTGAAGCTCGAAAGCTCATCTCCACGTAGATATCTTCAGATTCGGGAAGAATGTCCGTTGTTCTTGTGCGCGTCTTCGCACTTTGAGGTGATAAGTGACGAGCGCCGATGTCATCGTGGCTTCCAGAAAACGCGCAGACGTATTCCGATTGGACAGATGCATTTGATTTGACAGGCGAAGTCTTGCACAAATCGATCAGTTCTTGACATCTCGAAGCTTCAATTGTGTAGTCGGGGCTTTGAGACTGAAAGAGAGGTTGAAATAAAGAAAAATCGTCTCGTCGACTTACGCTGAAAACCGAAAGCGTCCGAGAGAAGCAGGAATCATCGCTGAAAGTCGAATTCTTCGGAGTGGAAGTCGATGCCATCGAGAAGTCGGGCATTTCAGCCAAACCGCTGTCACTCCATGAGTCCTCTTGAAATTGACCGCGATTGACCGACATGCTCACACTCATCTGCAGTGCTCTCGAAACGCTCGGGCGTTAAATAGAGCTGCAAGCCACCAAAAGCAATGCTACTTTGCATTGATCAGTGGAGAATGAAGATCCTAGTGCGACGTTGAACGCGCGCGACGCACTTCTTCGCTGTTTTGTGTGAAGGAACACCATAACCACTTGCATAATGAAGCGTCGAAGCGTTTGCATCAACGGAGAATCATTTCTGAGTTATGATGCAATGCTGGAAAGATCTGATTGTTCTGAAAACCGCTTTGTTCCTCGTTCGTGGCCGGCGCTTTTATTGCGAGCCGATGGGTCGACTGAGCAAACAGCGCGAAACAAAAGCGTTTTAACATTTGAAAATTCGTATGACCGTTTGTTGATTCAAACCGTTTTTTGTTGCGTTTTTGGCGGAGAACTGCGTTTGACCAGCAGAAAACGAAGGGAGGCTGTGCGATACAGTAATCAATTGCATTGATCGCATGGAATGTTTCACTCGCCTCCTTGTTTCGTGGAATTCGCTGTTTGCACAGATTCCCGTCGTCTCGCGAATAAAGGTGGATTCTCCGCTGCGGAATCATTCTACTTCGATGACGTCCTCCGCTCTGATCCTTCTCTGCGCATTCCTCGGCGCCGCCTCCGCCCAAGGATTTCCCTGCGAACCTGACGGCACGTGCGATCTTGTTGGCTTCCACTGCGACACCACCAAGACGCCTAAGATCTGCGTCCCCGATGACGGCGAGCAGGTCGACGGAAACAATCCTGCTGTCAGTGGACCTTCCAGCGACGATCTTCCCTGCAACGCGGACGACAAGTGCGATCTTGTTGGCTTCCACTGCGACACCACCAAGACGCCTAAAATATGCGTCCCCAACGACGGCGAGCGTATCGATGGAAGTAACCCGGCTTCCCAGCCTCCTCCCGTGGTCAATCCGAGTCCCCCGGGTGGAAAAGCCGGCGCCGCCTGCGTTGACCGCCACGCTCCTGGTCGCGTCTCCGACTGTCCGCAACGCAAATACCTCTGCGACGACAAACTCTATTACGACGTAATGACCGCTGAATGCCCGAAGACGTGCAACAGATGCCCCGGACAGAATCGCAGCGGAAACACCGGTGGAAATGGCGCTGGAACCGGACCATGCGTTGATCTCCACGCTCCCGGTCGCGTTTCGGATTGTCCTCAGCGCAAGCGTCTCTGCAACGATTCCCTCTACAAAGACTTGATGAAGGTTCAATGTCCGAAGACGTGCGGATTCTGCAAAGCCTAGTTTAAATATCTGTGTAGCACTAGAAATCCAAATAAATAGATTAAATTATTTTGCCGCTTATGAAAACGCTCCATCGCTCGTTCTCCGCGCCGCCTTCGTCCATCCCTGCAAGTGCGTTGGTTTGCACTGTTTTGGCGGCAACATCGTAAACTATAAATACTGACAATGATCTTTAAAAAAACTCTGCTCGCCGCCATTCAACTTCACCAAAAACCATTCACCAATAACAATTCGGCTGTTGAGTTTCAACCGCGGGACGTTTCCTAGTTTAACCGTGTCGTTCGTTTCGCGACCTCCTTTCGCGACCGTTTCGCGACGGTTTCGCGAGCAAAGCCGTCGCAGTCGCTAGTAAAGACAATTAGTTAGAGCCACCCGGAGCGATTGAGGGAACGAATCTTACAATTTTATGATTAAAACAATAGAATTTATTACATAAAATTATTACAATTCAATATGGGAAAATAAAGGAATGTTGTATTTGATACAACTTAATCTATGCGTTTATACGCGTTTGTTGGAATCTTGTATTGTGATAAGACAAGTTTGCATTCGCTAGTGCCGCCTCGCTACTCCTGAAAAACCAGGATTGTCAGCAATAATTTTAAGAAATTAACTCACTCAAAGTTTTTGAGCAGCATTGTGCCACGATCGGCGTAGCATCGAGCTACGTACGCCGGAGTTGGTAGAGAAGTAGGAAGCGCGACGATCTGGTGACCATAAGCAAGAGCGTAGGACATCGACTCCAAGTATTGAAGATCGAACCCACTGTCGTTCACTAGTAGTGTGTACTTTGCGACCTTGGCCGTTCCCTGGAATAGAGGATTCACTGTGAATTGCTAAAACCTTTAGTTACCTGAAGCGTGAGATGAGAGTTCAGGAAAAATTCTGCGAACTTTGCATGAACAATATCGCGATCAACCACTGTGCCGGGTTTGATATTCTGTTCAGTGGCTTTGTATCCGGTTATCTAAATGAGATCTCTGACTTCAAGATAAATATTTCAAAGTGGTACCTGTTGAGGCAGCAGACGCACGCTGTGAGCCTTCGAAACCACCATTACAGTGAGCTTCAAACCCGCAAAATCTTTTAAGTCGTTACGCATCGCATCGATGACTTCACCGAGCTGCAAATACAAGTAATTTATAAAAACAACGGATACTGTTCGCACACCTTTACAAAGTCTCCTTCAGAAAGACCGTTGAAGTAGATGATCATTTCTTTGAGAGGTTCGTAGCCGTTGTAGATTCTAGCATATCTTGTAGCACATTTCGCCAGCTCTGTGGTGAAGGATTCAATATTGTGCTCCGTAAAGAAACAATCTCCAACGAAAGCGCTAGGTTCATCAGTGATATTGGTAGCCACCTGAATACAGAACCACATGATTTCGAATGAAAGCAACAACGCTTACACCAACGACCAGCGGTTTCGTGTTGGGTTTCGGAGGAATAGAACCAGCCTCCGTGGCGTCGTCAGCAGCAAAAACGCTCGTGCTACTGGCATGGATTCCAAGATATAAACGACCACCCTTGAAGAAATTACTAAAAAAACATTGAAGCCAATGTATCTTTCTATCAAACTTACTCAGAGCCTTGGACTCTAATGGAATAGTTCACTCCTCCAAGTTTGACATTAGTCTTGTTCAGGATGTTTTCCAGGGTGAGCCTTTTCTGCTGCTCTATGACCATCCGAACCGTCTTAAAGTTCAAATCCTGGGTTGTCAGTTCATAATAACGTTCCAGAGACTTGATTTCTTCTGGAAAACAAAAGCTAAACTTTCTCAGAAAATTTGCAGCCGCACATACCGTGGACATGGAGCGACTCGTCTTGCAGGAACAGCATAAATTCCGTGTTGTATTCACTGGCCTCGCCGAATGCATCTTTCAGATGAGCGGGACGAATCGTGGCCATATGGGGATCGTTCAAGAACATTCCACGGTTTTGAGCTTCTTTCCGCAATTCGGTCACGAACTGGGTTGCAAAGTTGATATCCCGTGGATGGGGAGTCCGATCAGTCAGATGATAAACAGCCCAGTTGTTCAGCTTCATGGGATGAATGTAGCGAGTTCTCGCGGTTTTCCACCTTCCCGTTTCCTCAGGCCTGCCCTGGCCGTTTGCAGCGTACGCGAGCATTGGAGCATTAAGCATCCGTCCGACGAGTTGCATCATCTGCGGATTCACTCTGATGTCCATCGATCCCAAGTTGCAACTGGGGTCATGGAGTTTAAGCGATGCAGCCTGCTTCTTGATTTCATCAATTCGGTTTTTTGGCAGCACAGCACAATTCTACAACATTACTTTAATGTCAATCTCAGATGCATCAAGAATTATGTACCTTTATGATGTTGCTTAGAATTTCTGGAGTCATCTGACTAGCAGTAAGGCGTTGATCGTGGCAAACGAAGAGCGTCTCCATGGGATAGAATGTGTCACCGTTTTTCCACGGACAGCGATGACGGGCGACTTCGGATACTTCAACGGAGTGTACCTTTCAGCAAAATAATCAGCAACAGAGATGTTCCTGGCTGGTTGTGCGAGATCAGGTTGGTAGTCAAACCTAAATAAACTCTTGGCATCGATCAAAGACGTGAATCAAAATTACATTTTTGTTTCGCAAGTCTCCATCAAGACGTCGCAGATTGCGAAGTACTTGAGCTTCTTGCTATGGAGGTGTTTGATGAACACAAACAGATGCTTCAACTGATTAACAAGATCACGGATCTTTGCTGGAGGAATAGATCCATCAGAGTCCATAATTTTCATATTGTAGACCTTATCAATGATGCTAATGGCTCCTACATGGAAGAAGGCCTTCTTCGCTGAAATTTGGAGGAATTCTAACAAAGTCATAAGAATTGCCGACTTACAATCAAGGATGATTGACGGTACAGGATCAGAATTTCCATCACGAGGCTCCAAGAACTTTACGGACTTCTGAACGCCATTGCACATCTTCATATCCAGTGCCACAGTACGCACGATCGATTTTCTCGTAGGATACTCCACCGCCGAAGGTAACGTGCATACTTAAAAGAGCGGTAAACTATCTAATTTATGCAGCAGAAACAGACTTACCCGCCAAAGTTGATTGACTCAGAAGACGCGATTTCGAGAAACTGGGGCAGGTCGTGGCGCAATGGCAGTTGCACTTGATCGCAAGTCAAGAACTCAAAGTCCTTCAGAAAGAGAGTTTCGTTGTTGCCATGGCGCTTGATCTCCGCGTCCAGTCCACGGATGCCAAACTCAAAGAAGTGGTTTCCTCCCGATGGGTCAGCACGCAGATCCTCCTCAGTCAGCTCCAAAATAGTGACGTCCTGTTCCTATAACGTGACTGCACCGCTGTTGTAAGAAACACTCATACCTGCTCGAAAATCTTATTTGTGGTGTACAGAAGGCGTTGCAGGTCGTAAAACTTCTGACCAGCTTTCTTGAAGACATCATCGTACTTCCTCGTGAAGGCCTTGAATGCCAAGAGGCACTTTTCTTTGCTAGTTACGACCATGAAACTAAAAATCCAACATTCGACAACATCCATGCAGTGAGATACTCACTCGTCCTTCCGATTCGCGCACAACAGGGATGAAACGACGCTTGTTGTCCTTATCGACGATGGCCCATTCTGATATTGATGTCGTAGGAGTAGACTGAACGATCGGGAACTTCATGGTGTACGCGTTAGCAACCAATGCGACCGTGCCGCGTTTGTCCTCGCGACGAGGCGGCTTGCCAGCAAGTTGGAAGCCACGAGGGTCTTGAAGACCGATTCGTTCGAATTCTAAAATCCATGTCAACAGCATTCAAAGCGAATAACTTACGACTCGTAACGCCAGAAGTCGTGAAAGCCATCTTAAAAATAGGAAGCAGCAGCGCAACCTGGAAAAGTACGCGTTAAACAAGTTCTAGGCCAACCACAAAGACATGCGGCTACACGCGCAGATAAGCTCCGAAGACAGCACAATGATAACAACGCACGTACCGAAACCACAACGAAAAATGGAGAACGAGTGATTTTGATTTCAATCGACGATGCTCACAATCGACGATTGTCAGCACCATTCGCGCGCGATTAGGATCGCCACTCGCTCGCTTGATTCGTGCAAACTCCTGAGGCAACAATTACAGTAATTCAAATATATCCAAGCGGAGCGAGCGAGAGGCGAGAAACACCAAACGTGCAAGCGCTTCAGCGCGTACGCAACCGCGAAGGCCGAGTCGATCTCCTTCTCAGTTTGAGCCATGGGTACCATGCGATGGTGAGCACCGTTCCGCAGTTCTCAAATTCCGAATCGGGCATGATCCGACGATGTTTCGGACCGTACAATGCAACACGCGGGAAATTGCAAAAAACAAGAAATATTATTATTACAATAAATACATCTGGAATATTATAGAAGCTGCAATCGCTTTCGTGAGTCAAGAAGTCGCCATGTTGATCTTTCAGGCATTTTCGAACTATGTACAACTACTAAAATCGACTACTAAAATCGACTGATTGAATTGCTGGCGTATTTGCTCAATTCTCTCATCTTCAGGCTTCACTTCATCCATATATACACTCCTTCCGTATCCAGCGAGAGAGGCACGTTTTTTCCGAAGACACAAAAACGTGACTTCTCGCGTTCTCGCATGTATTTATTAAAAGTATTTATGCATTCACATTCCACTAAACTCCGCTTTCGTCTTGTTGTGATGCGCCTTGATCGCTTTCTGAAGGTCTTTTCCGAGGAACAACGTCTGCTTGAAGGTCATCGCGTAGGCTACAGTATCAGCCGTGTCGTGGTTCCTCGCGTAGTTCATCAAAAGTTTGTTCGCCTGCACAGCTGCCGGACTCTTCGCGGCGATCACAGCAGCCATCACTTCGGCTTCGCGCATCATCTCTGCGCGCAATTTGAAAACCTTGGAAATCAAATCTGAAAATGATTTAAATTTCACTGAACAGAAACGAGATTCTCACCATTCTGGATTGCGGCGTCGGCGTCGAAGCGACTTCCGAGAAGGTCATCTCCTTCAGCCAACTCGTATTCCGGACGACTTTCGGGAGGAAGACGAGCGGCGCGACGAGAAATGATTGCGAGAGGCGACCGCAGCGAAAGGCGAAGACGGCGTCCGTGGAAGCGATGCGCACGTCGCACGCTGCGATGATCTCAATGCCGCGGCCGATGCATTCGCCGTGGACGGCGGCGATCACGGGTTTGCAGCACTGAAAACAACGATCGGTCACGTGAAAACAGCGGATTCAACTCACATTCGCAACGCTGGCGGCCGCTTCCTGCATCGCATCCAACTTGTCGAATATTTCG